>RJWJ010014009.1:0-38777 GCA_004363605.1 Indri indri | reverse complement strand
TTAATAAAATTATTTAAAGGAAGCTCTTAATTGCTCTTTGGTTCATGCTGTCAGGACTCAGGATGAATCAAGATGACAGGGTCGAGAGGCTCTAGGTGAAGCTGGGGGCTGCTTGCCAAGTGGAACAGGGAATGTGCTGTAAATTTCAGCTGCGAGTTGAGGTTTGCCCTGAAGACAAGGAGGAGCTAAGTGGTGCTAAGGTTTGCCAGATGCTTGGAATCAGAGGAGGGGCCGAGATCGTGTGCCTCGGGGACATTCTGAGCAAGGCTTGATGAGGATGTGTGTGTTGGAGGGGGGCGAGAGTCTTGGGGTCAGGGGTTTTGAGGGTGTATCAGTTCCTAGCTTCAAGCATGATGCGGTGTGAGTTGGGCATGGATGTGGTGGCTTCAAAGATGATCAGACAATTTTAGCCACTGCTGTAGGTGGCCCAGAGCTAGAAAGAAGGAGTCTAAGCTTAAAATGAGGAGAACTGAATTGTCTACATTGGGTCCCTTGACTCAACTGGACTATAGTGTCCCTAAAGAGATGTAAATAGAAAAAAAAATGTAGTTTGGAAGGAAATAGCAAGAAAAGGCAATTGCAAAGGAATTGGGTTTCAGACATTTCAGGACAGCTCTAAGCACTCTCATAAAAGATCAGGCTTCTACCACATTTCCTACTGAGTTATTCAGACGGGAGATCTGCTTTGAAATTTCTCCACAAATTCTCGGAACCCTAATGCACAGCTTGAACCCCAAAGCAGCAGATGTTTTGAAATAGTGTAAATGCACAAAGAATGACTTTCAAGAATCCAATAAAATGTCAGTGGAGAGGTTAAGAATAATACAACTAAAAAAGCAAACAACATACGTTATTCAGATACAGCCATCATTTATACACTCATGTACAAAAAGAATCCATTTTTATTACCAGGTTATATGAGGGCCCTTTTCCTAATTTTCCCATAATTTAACATTCAATTTATTTTACTACCCACATCACAGATAATTCATGGATAGAGTCTTGAAAATTTGATATGATTCATTTCATTTCCCAGTAACATAGGGCCTTCTGCCTAATTTTCCCATATTTTTACATTCAATTTATTTTACTATCCACATCACGGAGAGTGGTGGATAGAACCTTGAAAACTCAATTTGATTTGAAAGGTAGTGAACACGAAATTAGAAATGAATAGCAATATAGTTACACATTCATTCAACAAACATTCATGGACTATTTCCCTTGTCCCCCACAACAGGATGGTATAGGGATTAGAAATGAACTTGACACAGACTGCTTCAAAGAGCCTATACTTTGGCAGGGATGATGGGACATATATAAAATGTAAATGTGGAGTAAAAACATAAATCTTATTTGAAGATACATTAGGTACTTTAAACACTTAATCTTAGCAAGATCTCTATAAGCTAGTTACTATTATGCCCATTTTCCCGATGAGCACTCTTAAGTTTACGTCAGTTCATTAAGTATCTAAGGTCACATTAAGGGAGAAAATTATGATTTAAACTAGATCAGTGTAACACGATATCCACAGTCTTTTAATTATACCACACTACTTTGCTTCTATTTTTTGACAACTAAAAATTGTTTACATTGACAATGTACAACGTGATGTTCTGATTCATGTATTAATATACATCTGGAATGATTAAATCAAGCTAATTAACACATTCATCATCTCACATACTTTTTTGTGGTGAGAACATTTAAGATCTACTCTTTTAACAATTTTCAAGTATACAAGACTTTATTAACTATAGTCACCATGCTATTCAGTAGGTTGCTGGAACTTATTCATCCTGTCTAAATGAACCTTTGTACTCTTTAAGCAACATGTTCCCTTAGTTATATTACACTACTTTCTAATAAACTATGGAAAAAGATAGAATCAATCAGTGTTGAAGACAAAAGTAAAAACTGGGGGGGTTGGGGGTGGGGAAAGCTTCTAGTTGGGCCATCCCAGAAGGCAGCCTGGAGGAGGTGATTTTGGCATCTGAGCTGGGCCCTGAAAGGTGGTGTATGGGGATGTCTGTGTGTGCACCTGCTGGTGCAAGTGTGAGCTATTTGTGTATGCATGTGGGACTAATTCATTACAACATCTGGACCAACATGTGGCTCCTTCCATAGAAAAATCATTTCTGGCCATTAGACTTTTTTCTCAAACTACACAGTGCCCTGATGGAACGTCCCGCAATGTTCTATAATAGATTCCCTTAATCTCCTTTAAGAGACAGGAAATAATTTAGGAAAAACAGCTACATAGATGAGTAAGGTTGGAAGGTGACTTCGCCATGTGAAAATATCTTCATGATCCTCTTTGATGGTGAACCTCAGCAATGGTTTGATGGGCAATCAACTTTGAGAAGTCATCTGGGTCCCTGTGGCCAAAGGGTTTGTAGCCCACATGGTGCCACCCAAATCCAGACCATGGTGGTGGGAACCATAGCATTTTAGAGCTAGGAGAGGGTTGGAGCACCTCTTTCTGACCTGGAATGGGTTCCTAGACTTGCCCTGGGTCCCACCTGAGGCAAAGCTTCATCTGTGCTACCTGCCAAGCCAGTGGGCTATTAGATTTCTACTTCCTGTCATGGAGTTCTGGGTATCTGTCCCCAAATTGCTGAAATGTCCTGGCCAGGAGGAATGAATGAATGAATAAGCCATCTCTATTAGGTCTTTACATAGATTTCTGTGGATGAGTCATCTGGCTCTGATTTGCCTGGGAAATAAGACTGCAATATCCTGAATGTTGTACACTCTGTTATTATTAATATGTCATCTAGATATTTTTCAAAAAATTCTACCCCTGCTATTTTCTTACCTTAGTATTTAAGTTTTGTCCTTATCTCCTTCCAAGAAAGCGTGTAGTGAATGTGAAAAGCAACAGTCCCGGCACTTCAGTGACAACTTCACTCCATGATTAATACCTGAGCATGTTCATTTTCCCTTTCTTCATATAACTGTGTTCCCCACCTTGGGTCCCTGAGGGATGGGCGTTCAGGGAAATGGTCCCTGAAATCAATGAGAGGATTCCTTACTGTTTTCTGTTGCAGGATGGTAGTTTGCATATTTCAACACAGAGCGGGAGGGAGAAGACGGCATGAGGTCCATGAATTTTAGCAGTAACTAAGTGTATGCATCTGTCTGTGATTCCTCAGAGCCTGGTTTTCCTCTACAAAAGATACAAATGCATTTCTCACTTTTCCAACTAAATGAAGAAAAATACGTGTTGAGATGCTGAAAGAAGTCCACACTTTACTTCCGGGCCAGGTGCGGTGCCTCATATCTGTAATCCTACCACTCTGGGAGGCTGAGGTGGGAGGATGGCTTGAGGCCAGGGAATTAAAGGCCAGCTTGAAGAAGAGCAAGACCCCATCTCTATAAAAAATAGAAAAATTAGCCGGGCATGGTGGTATGTACCTGTAGTCCCAGCTACTTGGGAGGCTGAAGCAGGAGGATCACTTGAGTCCAGGAGTTTGAGGCTGCAGTGAGCTATGATGATGCCACTACACTCTAGCCTGAGAGACAGAGTGAGACGCTATCTAAAAATCTGAATGTTCATACCCAAAACCAAAAGAAAGAAGAAGCAATGGCAAGAATCATACTAAGTAGCATCACAACCCCTGCCTGCAATCCGTAATGGAGACCGCTCTACCAGTGAACAAAAAATGTAGAACCCACAGCCAAGTTGAGCACACACAAGATATCAAACACAAGGTAGAGTTTCTGCAAAGTCAATCCCAAATCCAAATTCACAGCACACGTGAAGTTCACAGAAGTCCTGCTTTGGCTTTTTCCTACCCTCCCTCCTTCCCTCTATTTTTCTTCCTTTCTTCCTTTTTTCCTTCCTTCTTTCTCTCTTTCTGGAAGATGAACACTCTTTGGTCTCGAAATTTATGGCTGCTTTTTCTCCAGTCCAGCAAAATTTGAGGATTGCCTGGGGCTCTCTGGGACAGGAAGATGTAATGTTGACTTTAATGAACAGATGGTATCCGGAGGAAAAAAAAAATCTATCAGAGTTTTAAGCATCAGAGTTTGATAAAGAATTTGCCTGTGGGTGTCTATGAACCTGGACAGGAGAATGTGTCTTGACCTCATGGGAAGTGGGGTGGTTTTTCAGCCTTCCCAAAGTGA
Organism: Indri indri; assembly: GCA_004363605.1. NCBI lineage: Eukaryota > Metazoa > Chordata > Mammalia > Primates > Indriidae > Indri > Indri indri. The sequence goes on along the minus strand of RJWJ010014009.1, from coordinate 34,643 downwards.
TCTGGCTTGGAGAGTGGGCTCAAATTTGAGGGGATATTTATATATAAAATTCGTCATTGGCAGAATATTTGAATAAAAGTCATATTTTCAGAAAGGAGATATTGTACAGTACTCAGCAGTAGAGACAGGACCATCCTAGCTGAATATAAATGCTCATGATGCTTTTGGCATTTCTTTCATGGAAATAAGGAATTGAAGTCGGTTTGCAAATGATAATCATACACACATGTATTTATAAATATACCGCATATATATTTTTCAACATTATCGCCATCATCAGTCACTTCCTAGCTGTTTGAATACAGAGGAGAGTTATATAAGCTCTCTTGGCCTCAGTTTCCTTCTCTATAAAACTGAGATGGTGGCCCACCCTCACAGAGAAACTGTATTACAGGGACAGAGAGACTGCACCTGCCTCTCGGAATCTCTCAGTCCAATACTGACTTGCTTTCCAGGCTCCCAACAGCTCTCTGAGCATCTTGACTGCAGTGACCTCACCTCTAGTCCCCCAAACACAAGCACCATGCTGAGGACAAATTAAGCACTCAGTGTGTGCTTGTTGAATACACTCTGCCTTGGAATTCCATCCACAGACTTCTGGAAAGGCCCCATTCACTGACATGTGATCTTCCTAGAGCTTCTGCTTAGGCTGAAGATCTCCACTCCTTACTGATACATCTTAGAGTCTTTTAGGAGTTCCTTACAAAGTAGTCATTCTACAGATAAAATGTTTCTAAATACAGCATCATCTGTAGAATTGTTTTTTTAGATATTCCATGAATAGGAGATTTTTCTCCTCAGCTGCACTTTCTCTCTTAGTACGGTCATTCTTCTATATCAAAAATATCATAGACTGAGTGGCTTATAAACAACAGACATTTATTTCTTATAGGTCTGGAGGCTGGGAAGTCCAAGATCAAAGCATCGGCAAATCCAGAGTCTTAGATGCACAGCATATCCAGTTCATCTTAGATGATAATTTCTCATTGTGTCCTCACATGGCAGGAGGAGCAATAGGCTCCCCCAGAACTCTTTCACAGGGGCACTAATCCCATCATGAGGGCTCCACCCTCATGACCTAGTCACCTCTGAAAGGCCCCGCCTCCTAATAGCTTCTCTTTGGGGGTTGGGATTTCAACATATCATTTTGGGGGGACACGAACATTCAGACCATAGCACTGTCCTATCTCCCATTGTGCACAGACTGCATGCTTTTGGATCTTGTGGCTTCAAGGAAATCAATCTCAGCACAGCCTGCTCATCAACCCCATGGCAAGACATCCTTGGAGTCAAATTTATCCTGAACCCCTTTCTATGGAATTCTCGGGTTTTGGGTGATTACTTTGCTCATTCTTTCTTACACTCTTTATTGAATCAGTTGTCTGCCTTTTCTGGGGGCGTGTGCTGTGTGCCAGACATTTCATTACAGAGCTTTCCCTTGAAGCCCCAGATATTTTATGTCATCATTTTTGATAACAAAAATAACTTTCTAGAATGAGCTATTTCTTCTATCTTTTGGAAATGAGGTTTCTCAACATGATTTCACCTTTATCCATGATTCAGGGATAGCCTTGAGAACACAGTAAAATGTCTTATTAGGATGAATGTATTGAAGACCTCTGTCTGTCCTAATTACTGAATAGTACATGATTGCATCCTTTTTAACGTCTGTTTTTCATAGTTTTCTGCCTTCTCCACTCCTGACCAGGCTTTATGACCACCAAGGTTTCCACCTGCTCGTCTACCTGTAATACATTTTCTATTTTTTTTTAAATTTTATTTTCATGGGCTTGGGATTTAGACAACTCTGTAGGGAAGAGTTATTTGTACTAGAGTTGAGTTCTTATTTGGACACCTACTAGTTATAAGATTGGGCAGATAACTGCAACTCTCTGACCTTCATTGTCTTCACTTTAAATTGGGAAATTCATCAATTCCACCTTTTAGCATGGTTGGAAAGATCAGTCACACTGTTTGCAAAGCCCTAGACCAGAGGTTAAAATGTCACCTCTATTGGAGTACACAGAAACTTTTCTCCCTTGAATATATTGCAGCACCCGCATTGGATGCCTGGCTCATCTTCTGCTTTCTGTACCTTGGATGATGATGATAATAATAATAATAATAATAGTAATAATAGACGTGAGTTACTGAAGCTATGTGTGTTATGTTCATCGCCTTTTTTTTTTTTTAACTCTCAGGGCAATGCAGTGACGTTGGCATTGCAATACTTGTTTTGCAGATTATAGCACCCGAGCTCAGGAGGTTAAATGACTTGCTGAGGTCACATAGCTAGTTAGCGACTCAATCCCCTGTTGCTGACACCCAAACCATGAATCAATTCACTGCACTGGACTTCCCCTCCAAGAATAAGACAGATTTGCAGAGCACAGAGTAATGGATCATCAAGGTGTAACTATCTATCCCAGAAGGCAGCCGGCTCCTCAGGATGATCACTGTCTCTGGCAGACTGTCACATTTGAGGTGATCAAAGATTTAGCCACGGAGAGAGGACAGATTTGTTCTCCTCTCTACATGCGATCTGAATGCTCAGGGACCGGGAACTGCTTCCTGTTTCAGGAATCTAGTGTCTTCCCATGGAGTGCCAGTGAGAATGCATTTAAGAGAGGCCAGACTGATCAGGTGAGAATTTATGTAAGCTGAAACCATTAGGTGGCTTAATTAAATCAGGGCATTTAACTCATTAGCCTTCTGCTCCTGGGACTAATAAATTTGAACCCAGTGGTGCTAATCACAAAAGAAGTCAAGTCCAGCATGTTCCCTCTTAGTGGAGAGAGGGAAACAAACTCGGAGCAAGGGTGGTAACAGCACAGGTCGGGTACATAGAGGATTCTAAGCCCTGAGTGGGGGTCAGGGTAACATGGGAGAGAATGATGAGTTTTGAGACTAAAAGGAACCCCAGATATCACTTGGTCATCCCCAAGAATGCCCGCGTGGGATGACCACGTCCAAGCCATCACAGAAACCCGAATCACATCAGTGACATCTTGTCGTCACAGTTGGTGATATACTTGGTGTCTCCCAGCTGTGACGGCAGGGACGGAAACTTCTTGTGGCTCAGCCTCATCCTTCTGCCTGCAAGTGAAGTATGCGTATTGTCTTCCAGTTATTCGAGCTCACTCATCTTCCTTGCCGGGATTTGAGATGAATTCCATCTCATTCTCTTACCTGTACCACTAGAATAGCTCACAAACTCATGTCTCTTCCTCTCATCTCACTATTTCTTCCCCAACACAGCAGCCAAATTTATCCTTTTTAAATAGACATCATGATGCCATCTCTCAGCCTGAGATCCTTCAGCAGCTTCCCATTATCTTCAAGATCAAGTTAAAAATTCATTAGCATGCCCAACCAAGCCTTCCTTGAAGCTTCGTCTCCCACCCTCACCATTTCTACTCCTTCCCTCCCTGGGAGGACGAGGCACTCATAAACAATGAGGAATATTTGCATTTTCCCAAACCTTCCACACTCTTCCACAAGTCTATGCCTTGGCATATCCTGTTACATTTAGAATACCCTTTAGAATTTCACTTAGAATTTCTCTTCACTTGGGAATATGTCATCTTCACATCTCTCAGTTGAAGGCTGGGATGTCATCTTCTCTATCCAACTCTCCTTGCCATCTTCAGGCTTGGAGATCCATGCCTTACTCGGGTCCGTGCTATGTGCTTCTGCAAGCCCTCTCCTCTCTCCTGTGCACTCACCTCTTTACACGTCTGTCTTCCTCTTTAGACTCTCAACCCCTGGGGGTCAGGGACCACATGTTCATAGTCCTGATAAGCTGCTTGGTGTGTCATGTTGGGGTTGCCCTGAGTGATGTCCAGCAGCTTTCTAAGGCGGGGTGACATCGGCTGGAATTCTGTTATTCCACATGGGGCCGGAGCAGAGGTGTCTGCAGAGGCCATCTGAGAGGAGAGAACGGCAAAGAACAGATAGCACGAGGAGAGGAAATCTGGGGTGAGGACAGAAGGTTCGAAGGAAGGTTTTATGGCTTTTTGCTGCACAGTGTCTAGCGAAAAACATTTCTATATCTTTCCATGACATTTTTAGTAAAATGGCCATTTCTTTTTAGTGTATGATAAACTGGCTCTTCTGCACAGGATGTGATAAGCATTTTCCTACAACTTCAAAGTCTACCTTGGGATACCTGCTGCATCTGCATGATGCTTACTATGATGGCCACAGCAGCTGGGCCTCAGTGAGCATCCTCTGTGTGCTAGCACCTGCTAGGCAGCCCCACTGCACTTTTCATCTGATACTCGCAGTAGCCCAGGGAAGAGGTATTGCTGTCAATACACCTTTTATGGTGAGGAACTGAGAGGAAGACAGAATAAAAGACATTTCCAAAGTCCCATGCTAAGTGGGAAACCCGGACTCCAGGCAGGTCATGCGGGAGGAGAGCCCCTGCTGTGAGGACCCTGGCACGTGGACTTTTCTCCATGTCAGCAGTCCCAGGATGGCAGGAGAAGTGATTATGGGCTGTCTGGGGTGGGGCCTGGGTGGCTTCAGAATGTGAGAGGGTGTGCTCCCACCTCCCGAGGGAGGACGGTGACCTAACAAAGCTCCTCTTGAGATTTCTCACACTGCAACAACAACTTACCCAGTGTTTGCGTATTTTCCCCCATTTCCTCTTCTTGGAAAATGTAGAGAAAATGACAGAGAGCTTCCTCTGTGAATGCCCAGGAGCCCAAATCAACCTGAGTGAAAAAAGGGTGTGGAGAGAAGAAGCCGTCTTTAAGATGTTTTCGTTCCAACCTGCACAGGATGGAAGGCAGCATTTTTAATCAGGAAGGGAGAAGGCAGCACAGAATGGAGGTCACCTACTTGGTGATGCCACCATTTGTATCAATTCGGCAAATAAAATCGTCATGCATAGACACTATTTGTAGTTCCAGTAACGTTTCAGTAAATAACAAGTGAGGGGCCCTTAACTGTCTGCCACAAGCCAGTGGGTCGACTCACAGACCTAGGCTCATTCCTTGCCTCTGGGGCTTGCTGTGAACGTGACCTTCAATATTATGCCCGACGTACCTGAGTCTTAGTTCTGGCTCTGGAGTGGTCGTCGGGGTCGCTGGAGAGGATGCCTGGAGGTACATCTAAGACACCATCATCATCTGGTCCAGCCTTTCATTCAGGCCATTTGCCAAGAGAGGAAGGGGCTCCTCTGAGATCACAGAGCCCTTCTTAGGAAGGCCTGGGGCCACCGGGACAGAAGTGGCGTCCTTAAGGCCTGCATCTCGTCATGAAGAGCCCTTTCCCGCATTTCCTCAACGTCAGTTACACACGAGACACAGGCACGATGTAAAAACAGTGCCCCCGAGTCCTACCCTCTCCAGGCCAGGAGTCAGGAGCCGCGCCTGGCCATGGAGCGCTGGATCCCTGGCTAGTCTGGAAGGAGATGTGCCATGGGTGTAAAAAGAGCTGAAGTTTCCCTACTCAGCACACAGAAAAAGAAAGTAAAATATCTCGCTAATACTTTGTATGGTTTAACGATTAAAATAATATTTTGGATAAATTGGGTTAAGTCAGATACATCATTAAACTTAATTTCACCTGTTTAATTTTATGCCCTTTTAAAACGTGGCTAACAAGACATTTAAAACTGCACGTCAGTCTCTGTTTCTACAGGGCAGCACTGCCCTGGTCCGTCGTTTCCTTTTTCTCCCTCTGCTCTGTTCTCAGGAAAACTACTCTATCTGTTCTTCCTGCTGCGGCAGAGCGGGTCCTCGCCGTCTCTCGCCGACTGGCTGCAGCGCAGCTCCCTGTAGTAGCAGCAGCAGCGGTTCTCAGGACGCTGAGGCTGTTTGTGAAACTCCACATCCTCCCTGGGTGTCTCCTTCACAAAGCACGCCCAGGGTTTCTCACTCCAGCGCGTCTGTGCCCACTGGGCCAGGCTGCCTCTGTGCCCAGGGGGGCGCATCTCCCCGGGGGTCACCATCCCTGGGTCCAGTGCAGTGGTGCGAGCAGTCACATGCCAGCCGGTCCTCACTCCCTCCAACCCTACTGAGCAAAGACGCGCCCTGCCTCTCTCCCTCACCTCTGACCCGAGGAGGTATAAACACTGTCGGTTCGGGGAGCGGTTTCTTCTTCCTGTTCTGTTCCCTCCAACTGCCTCCACGCTGTTTTCTTCTTTGTGACTCAATAAACCCTCCTACCTGACGGGGTTCTGGCTAACTTAGGCGCTCACTTGTTTGGTGAACACTCATTCTGCATCTCCTAAACACCAGCTACCGAGCCGGTGGCTGGGGATGGAAAGATGAACTTGACTGTGACCCTTGGCCCCAAGGAATCACAGGCTCATGGAGAAAACAGACTCCTCGACACAGTATTACAGCAGATGAAGGCATCCTCTGGGTTCACGGAGGGGGTCACGTAACATATCCGAGGATGAAAGGGAAGGCCCCCCCAAGGATGTGCATAGTGGGAAGGATGGATGCAGCCTAGCCGGGGCTCGTTTTATCATTGGTATCGTTATCACCATTATCGTTGTTATCACGATCATCACCAACATTATTTAAAGGTAACTGCAAAAGGATGGGCTTGAGCAAAATTTAGGGAATCAAAGACAGAGGGGACGGAGAATGAAGACCCAGCTCAGGGAGGCCTCGTCAACCAAGTTCGGGGATTCAGCCTTCACCCTGAACCCGGTGCGGAGCAGCACGTGGAGGTCATACAGACGAGTGACCTGCGCAGCCTGGCATGAACCCACCACTTTGGCGGCCACAGGGCCAGGAGGGCACTGCTCTTGCCCTCCGCGTGGAGAGCTGACCAGCCGAGCATCCACAAAGTCCAACCGGCTTGTCTTAGAAGACACACCCCGAGGGATTTGCAACTTTATCTGCCCCCTGTCATCTGAAGGAGGCACCTCCTGGGGGTCCAGGGTCTGTCTGTGATATGATTCCCACAGTCCCACCAAGCATGAAGGATTATGTGGATGTTTTCCCTCATTGATGGGGAGGGCAAAGGTGCCGGCTCCAGCAGGCGCCTTGGGGAACCAGAGCAGACTGGGCTCTGTCCTTCCTGGCCCCGGAGAGACTGGTTGGGTTCAGGGACCCCTGGGGCCCTGTCTGAAAAGTGGCTTTTCTCATTTCCCTTTGATCAGGCAGTTCATGGCATATTTGGAAGGACAAGGAGTGATTTGTCTTCCACATGTGTTTTCGTTTATTCCTTAAAGGCAGAGCTAAAGCATTAAGCAAGAATACAATGAAGTGCAGTGGACAGATAAGCTTCAAACGGTCTCAAAGGGTGTATCTCAGATAAGCTCATTTGTATATTATCCCTGTTTTTAAAGGAGTTTATGAAAAATACAGCAAGACAAAATTATATCTGAGTGAATAAGGACAGGTAAAATAAGATGATGCCAGGCATAAGACCAGTTCTGGAAAAGGTGGCCATACCTTCCTGCATAACTCACCAAGGGAAGCCATTGTTGAGGCTGGAGCTTCCTAGTAGCCAATGAAATGAGGGGCAGTGTTTCATAGGTGGGGGGTGGGAGAACACTTACTTCTGATACTTAGAGCTAAGAGAAATCACACTGGTAGTTTTTCATACTCTTTATTTTCTAATTAAGTAAATAAGATTTTCAGTAATATCCTGACCACCATCAAATGATGGGTTTCAGAGGACCTTTAAAATGATATACGATTTACTTCATTTCAGTAGATCCCCTGAGCACCTGTGATGTACAGATATGGTGCGCTGTATTGATGTGTTTAAATAGGTGCTGCCCTCCCGTATGGGTGCATATAAACCCCTGCCTGTGGCCATGGCATGTGAAGTGCCACATCTCATGAGAACACATGCTCCCTCACCCACCCATTGACACCAAGTGTGACCACATGTGCTTTGGCCAATAAATTGAGAGAAGGGATGACATGTGCCACTTCCCAGGCTCTAAGAACTAGCGTGTGGTTCCGCCATTAACTCTTTTCCATCTGCCTCAAGAAAGCCACGTGCCACAGAGAGACCACACATCCCTTCCGTCTTCATCTCAGTACAAAGACGGCACAAGCAGGAGGGCTGCTCGAGACCCACGATTGCCATGGGTGTACGCAAAAAGCGAACCTTGCTTGTAGTCAACTCCTGAGATTTAAGGGTCATTTGTTACTGCAGCATGACCTAGTGAAAGGTCCCGCTGTGCTGCTTCATCATGACCGATGTGGCGTTATCAGTGCCTTGGGGAGACACAGAGATATAAGTGACACAATCCGTACCCTCCGAGAACCTGCAATTTAGTGGGGTGAGCTGCAAGTATATGTTTAAAAATAGGCTGAAGTCTGTAAGTACCACTTTAGATTCTCAAAAAGTATCATGGGAATCGAGCCCAGATGCAAGGGAGACTCTACCTAACCAGCAAATCACTTCCGCACACAGCAGATGCTGAGTGAAGGAGCAAGGTTGGAGTCGATGAGGTAAATTGCGGGAATCGGCACAGCAGGGCATTGCGTGGGGAGGCTGGATTTAGCAGCCTGTGTCAGGAAGTAGAGAAAGAACTGTCTTCAGTGGAGCAAGGATTGGGGGGAAGACTGGGGTAAGAAATAAGAGAGGAGCTCAGAGAGAAGAGAGCTGATTTTCGTGTAATTTAAACTCGGGCAATGATGTTTATTGCATGCTGGCTCTGCGCTGGGCATTGTCCTCGGTATTTCGCGCATCCCACTTAACTGGACACGCACGCAATAGCATGGGGAGATAGAGGTGCCAACAGCCATTCCACACAGAGATCAAGAAATGAGGCTCCATCCCGGAGCAAAAACGTCTGTAAATGGCAGTGCTAAGATTTGAACTTCAGTCTTCCAGGCTCCAAAGCCCATCTTTCTTTGGCTCACGTTCTCCAGGTGTACAAATGGATGGCAGAAGGTCTTTCATGCCATGCTGGTTACTGTGCACTTCATCTGATGTACACTGGGAAACTACGGAAGTCTTCTGAGGTTGGAGGGAGGTGGTGACGTTGATCTGGCTTATTTCAGGAAGATAATGCCATCGCCATCGGTCATGTCACGGACAGCCAGCATGTGGTGGTTAGGAGCAAAGAATAGGCTGAGTGCAATAACAGTTCCAGACACTGGTAACTAAACAGTGCGTTGATCTGTCATATGGAGGAAGTTGACTCCAACAGGTCTTGCAAACGCCCTCACAGAGAGTCTACAGGCTCTATGTCCCAAGAGATTTTTCAATTTCTTAGAGTTGTTTTAAAGAACAACAGTTACATTTTCACTAGTCGTCTTTCCTTCTTGTTTAGGGCAGTTTGCATGTATATCTATGGAGACAGGGGGCTGGATCCTATGGACTCACATGGCCCTTCCCATTTTGCAGTTATAACCCCTTCACCTTTATTAATCAAGTAGACAAAGCCTAATTAAATTTGCTTTCATTAGATCTCTGATCGTCTATCTAATGAGAGAAAACTGTTGGAATTATAATGAAAAATGTGAGTCTTAAAACATAGTGGCTTTCTTTGATCTGTTTTTACAACTTTTCCAAGAGAAGAAGAAATGAGAATGCTATACTCTCTCTTAGATATCTGCTCTGTGAAGCTAAGAGCTAAGAAGAGCCCTCATAGGGAGAGGGCAGGGTGGAATGTTCATCACTGAAACATAAGCAAGGGAGAGGAGAAAGGAAGAGAGGGATATTTTAGCATTTGTAGGGGTTGGGGGGTGCATTTAGTAAAACTCAATGGGAGTAGAATAAAGGCAGGATTCCAAGGGTTGATGGGCCTTTAATAACAAATTTTAATAATAATAATGAGATCTCCCATTGTTTGGGAAAAGACAAAATCTGTGGATGGCATCGCCATGGCAGGAAGAATAAATGGCCTCTTCTAACATTAGGCAGCATTGGTCCCATGAATAAAGGATTTTGGACACAGCTCCCATGGAAGAACAGTGTGTTTGACACACAGCAGATGCTTAATAAATATTTGTTGTTGAATGAATAAATGAGCTGGGCTCAGGGAAGACCCTGGAAGCCAGCGTGTCCCAAGATGATGCCATCCAGTGACATTCTAAAGACTACCTCTTGGGGGCCACCCTAGACTCCATGTAATAGCAGCTCAATGTTCCAGGAGCACCAGTTCTCAAGGAAGTTAGACCCAGAGCAGCCCATTAGACTTCCCTTTGAACTTGGCTCAATTTCACCTTCAGGCACTTTCACAGTGGAAGGTCAGGCTTCTGACCTCTGAAACTGATAATTGCTCCTCCTGCCAAAGCTTCTTTCAATTCAACCTTAGCTCAGAAAAGACTTAGAAAAAGTGGAAAATACCACACACATTACAATACTAACTAATTATGCCTTCCTCCTTCGTCTTCAGTCTACGGACATCAAAGACAGGTTTGTGGCTGTCAATGATTGATTGGGGAGGAAGACCTGCTTGCAATTTTGGACGTCTTATTTGGTTCAGGCTAAGAGGTCAGTAATGACAGAAATACCTGGCCAAGGACAAGTTGCAGAGGAGACCCAGGGGGAGAAGGATGTAGGTAGCCTCCAGGACTTACGCCTGATGGCTCTTGGGAGACAAGAGCAGAATGCAGGTTCTTTGGGAGTGTCTCTAGTTACTTCTGGACACTTGTGTGGGACATGCTGAGAAGCAAAGGAGCTTCCTATTGGCAGGGAGGGAAGAAAATATCAGTGTCATTTTTAAGTGTCTATTTGGAGATTCCAAGGAAAAATTGGTTCTGTGATATTTTAAAAAGCTCTATATTTGCAAAATAGGTAATAAGCATTCCTGTTGTAAAAAACATCAACTCCTGCACTCTAGCCTCAGGTGGCATGTGAAGGAGGACTTGGCTTCTTAACAGACGGGATATTAGAGCTTACCACGGGGATTTGTAATCACAACATTTGGCATGGGCTTGATTACTGCTTGGTGTGGCACTGGACAGGTGTAAGTGCTTATTCTTCATGAGAGAAATATTAATAATAAAACATTTTATAATTTAGAAAAACAAATAGTCTGGCCTTAGATTCATACAGACACATTTAGTGTTTTTTCCTAGAAGATGCTGAACAACCGCAGTGGGACGACAGCAAAACAGATACGATGCTCACGGACCGTCGTTGGATGCTGCAGTGTTGTGTCAAACGAGTATGCTTCCGGTGTCTTCTTGAAACATGAAACTGGAGAAGTCTACTTTTGCCAGCTCTAAATTCTGTATGCTGTTTCCTGGACAAGCCAACATGTTCGAAATTCAAAATCATTGCAAAAAAATTTATGATAAAAAAGTCAAAAATTTTCAATAAAGGCAGAATCCCCAGGTCAAATTGGGGAGAAGTGAGCAAGGTGATACATGCATGTATAGGACTAGATCTTTATTTAAAATTTTGACATTTTACTCATCGTGGATTTTTGCCTTTAATTTTGGTTTTTAAAATATTGCATTAAATTAGCATCGACTTTGGTTACTGAGTTTTTCTGTCACCCCTTATACTGTGCTCCTTTGGAGGGTGCCTCATCCAAGTCTCCACCTGCTGGATCTGCCTTATTAGGTACCCTGCTCAGGGGAGCGAGTTGTGAAGCAATTGAAGCCCCAAATTCTTTTTTCTCTTGGAGCTCACTGTCTTCTGTTGCACTAGTTTAAAAAAAACTGGATGGGCGCTGTCTGCCAATCGGATCCTCAGGGCTCTCTAGCTCTGGGTCTCACCTCTGTAAAGGATGGAGCCTTTTCCATGTGGTCTCTGGACAAGATGTAGATGGTGCGTGCTCAGAATCCTCTGGGGGTCTTGCCTGCCTCAAAGAGCAATCTGGCAATTGCCTGCCCTGGCTTGCATAGGTATTTTTGTCATCAGTTTATCCAGAAAAAAAATTGTTTTCTATTTACTAGAGGCCCAGCTATGTGCAGTGGGGAGACGGAGAACTGAAAAAGGCCCATTTGCTGGACAGAGCCCTGGAGGGGGAATGGGAAGATGTGGGCTATTATGGAGCATGGCTGTGATTTCACTGCGTGACTTTCTTCTTTCATTTCTCTGCTGTTTAAAGTGAGATCAGGGATCTGCAGACTACAGCCTATGTGTCCACTCTGGCCCATCTCCTGTTTCTGTAATACCCTTGAGCTAAGAATGCTTTTTATATTTTTTAACTTTAAAAAAAATCAAAGGAAGAGTAATATTACATGAAAAATGATAAAAATTACATGAAATTCAAATTTCATTGTCCATGAATAAAGTTTTATTGAAACACAGGCATGGGCATTCATTTCCATACTGTCTCTGGCTGTGCTCTACAGTAGTAAGACTTAGTACTTAGTACGTAAGGACCACGAAGCCTAAAATATTTACTATCTTCCTCATTATGGGGGAAAAAATGTTTACTGACCTCTGGCCAAGATCATCCTGAATCCTGTTTCCTCTTTAAGAAATACAATCCAGAACTCTCTGCTGGGGAGCACTTTGGGGCCCTGTTACTTCTGCACTTCCCCAGTTGGCCATGCCCATTGGGCAACACTTCAGGGGTCTTCTTTTCCTGTTTTAAAACAGAGCCATGGCGCCATATTGCTGTCCTGCAAAAATAAAACAAAAACCAAACAAACAAACAAAAAAGCCACCAGAGTTTCTACTGTAAAGGACAGTAGTTAATATAGCATGATTGATTAATTGAGAGATTAATTGTTTCTTACCCTTTCTCCTTCTAAGAGGAGGCCAATATAGCTGGTAGAAATACACATGTAACACATATACAATTAAAATGGCAAGAAAATGGCTAAATATATTCCCGGGTGTGTGTTTATGTTTGTGCGTTCAAGCAGAAAACTCTCTGGCAGTTTGTTATTGAATTAATAATTCAGCCAACACATATTTATTAACTGCTTGCTAGGTGTAGAGCACAGCTTTCCGTTCCTTATATGTATGCAAACAAGGTAGAAGACGCTTTCTGTCCCCAGGAAGCTTACATCCAGACAGGAAGATCAGATTTAAGTGTCAAACAATTAGGGATCCACTGGAAGGTCACATGGTGCTAGAGAGAGAACATTTGACTGGGAGGAGAGTGGTCTGGGTTCCAGGCCACAAGCCACCCTCACTGAGCACCGTGGCTTTGAGCAAGCCCCTCCCCACTCTGGGCCGCAGGTTCAGCACATGTAAAAGGGGGTTCGAGTGGATGGTGTCTAACGAGTTATCATGAGCTCGATAGTATCAGCTGCATAATCTATACCAAGTTTGATAAACCAACGCCGTGGGCCCTGTGCCCCGTACCAGGCTCACAGGTGTGAGTGAGCTGCAGCCTGGGGACTTACGGAGTGCGTGTCTCCTAAGGGGAAGAGCAGCCCAGATGGACGGTTCCAGCCCTGCAGAGCGAGCGCAGTGACAAACACACACAGGGCGCGGTGGGCTCTCAGAGAGGGGACACACGCACAGGTGGTCAGGAGACCTCTCTGAATAGGCAGTGACTCAGATCCAGCTCAAAGCTTAAACTGAAGGAGACACAGAAGAAGGAGTTTTCTTTTTTTTTTTGCAGAGGGTAATGACTTCTGGAACACAAGCAAGGAACCAACAATAACAACAAAACACAAAGGTAAAAGACAGGACAGTCTATGCAGGGAGATTTTTTTCATTCATTCATTCACTCATTCATTCATTCTACACATCTCCCTGGGAGGTCACAGCGTGCAGGGCCTGGTCCTCGGCTCTGGGGTGACTGTGTGGGCTCTGACCCCTGGGAGCTCCCATCCTAGTAAAGAAGACAGAGAACAGATAGAGAAATGGCATGATCTCAAGTAAAGACAACTGTTGTGGAGAAAAATAAAGTGAGTGTTGGGGGTGGAGAGCGGTTTGTGGATTTAGATAGGTGGCCATGACAAAGGTCTCTCTGGGGAGGGGGACTGTTGGATACCAATTCAAACCCTAAAATTACAATTCAAAGCTAGTAACAGTTGCTGGAGCATCAGAGGAGAGGGTGGGAGCCCTGGAGCAGACACCTGAGGGTCTCCACCCTGGAGCTGATTGGACGACCATCAGCGAGTGTTCAGTGGGTGGCTTTGAATGCTGAAAGCAGGGCTCAGGGGGCTGCGTCGAGGATGAGGAAGGAGACCACGGAGTTGTGTTTCATGTTCAGAAGGAACACACTGAGCCCTGAACTGGGGTGGGGGACAGGTCAGACTCAGGCTGTTCCTGCAGGGGTAAACCTTTGGGGTCTGGCCAGCCTCATGGAATCTCTCGCCATCACCTGCTCACCCTTGCTGACTGTGGTCAGAAGTGGCAGGGACATGGAAGCCGAGGAGACTGGGTGAAAGAGGCCACCTTCACACAGGGTGTGAGAATGACAAGGAGCCCCTTACACGGCATGGGAGAAGGAAGAGCTTGGTTTTCCTTCTTTGTCCACAATTGGAGCTACAGGCAGCACTGTAACTTCGCAGGATTTAACTTACATGTTATCACCAAGCCCTCTGCTGAGGAACTTCCACATGCCTTAGGAGGCTGAGCTGCTAAGGTTTGTCAAACCCTTGCTCCCAGCCTGAGCACCCTAACTGGGTGTCACAGTCCAGATACAATTATGGGATGCAGCCCTCAGGGGGTGACGCTGGGAATGCTGGCAGCCACCAGAGATCTCCAAAGGCAGGTGAAGCTTTTCAGCATTTAACCAACTAAGCCTCTCTTTTCTTAGGATTTCAGCTCAAAAAGCATTTATCTGAGCACCTACTAAATGCCACAGGTCGTTCCCAGATATTGTAGTTACTAAGGTGGCAGTCTATAAATAGCTATCAGATTTAGTAATTCATTGATTGCCTAGTCACTTGCTTTATAACATATGTGTACACATACCATCCGCTTCTCTGCGCTCCAAATCGTGTAGATTTCCCATCAATTAGCTACACAGCTTGCCATTTCTCGAGGCCCTCCTAAGACAGCATAATCTCAGACTGTCTATTTTCCAACTCTTACCAAAACCCATATTTAGAGAAACGATAAAGAGGACTGTGTGCAGCACATGTTATTTATCCACTCCTATAAGTTGCCGTGTTGAGGTAAGGTCTTTTATTGAGTCAGAGCCCTGGAAAGCTATCGACTTGGACCATTTTATGTAGCCCCTTGCCAAATCACCTCCGTCGAGTGGTGTTTTGTTGCATCTTTGAGTTTTATTGAGAATCATTATGGAAAACAGTCATGTGAAATTAGGTATGCATTTATTCTAAATATGAGTGTTTTGGACTTTGTCCATGACGCTAACTAGATCTCCCCAGAGGATTTGGTTTATGCCCTCTTTTCTTAAAAACAAAACAAAAATAAAAGCAAAAGTTTACAGTTGACCATATTTTCCCTTTGCCTTGGCTGCCAGGGAGCTCGGAGGCAAGTTGGCACTCAGGTGGAGTAATTATAAAAGTCCTGCTGATTAGCTGATGATACGTCCTCTCCTTTTCATGATATTGAACTTCTATTCCTGCCAATAGTTGCTTAAATGTATTGCATGTGAGTTCCTTAAACCCTTCCCCCAAAGGAAGTCCAAAGGGGTAAGCTGTGTTTAGAATGAAAATAAATAGGCAATATTTTCTTGTCTTCTTTGTGGTTTCTGCATGTGTTAATCCAATATTTTGAGATAGATTGTAAACTCTGGAGAGGAGGAAAAGACTTTGTATTTCCTTTCTACTCCCTGCAATTTCTAGAATGTTGAACACACAGAAAGAGCTTAAAGAATGTCGTGTTAGTAGTTGTTGAACACTTAACAGACATCTCATTGACATGGTGCTTTGGCCCTGTTTCCACTGGATATTGCTCCAGCCTTTGCCCTTATTCCACAGATGGAGACGGTGCCCCCATAAAATCAGTCTTTCTTCCCCTCTGTGTGGGCACAGACAGGGAGGCACTTGGGAGGCAGGGGTCTCGCTTGTTTCTCCATGATGGCCCTTGTTGCCTGGTTTAGTGGTTGGCACAGAGTAGGTACTCGATAAGTGTTGAATGCATTGTTCTGGCTAAAGGTGAAGACAATGATAATCCTACCACCTGCTACCTGTGTTAGAGAAAATCTATTTTTGATCCCTAAGTTTGTCTAAGGCTTTTCATTCATGGGTTAAAAGGGGATGACACAAAATGATTTCCTGGTGTAATAATGGTCATCATTGTACATCTCACTTTCTACCCGGGCTCTTCCCGGTCACGCCCACGCTTGCACGTGCTGTGCTCTTAGGTGGTGCCCAGGGAGGACTGCAGCTACCTTTCTGGCTGCCGTAGCACCAGCGGGGGGAATTAAAATGGCTTGTTCCAGGAATGCTGGCTACTTTCCCTGGAAATCCCTCCGGTAGTTTCGAGGTCTGCGCTGGGAGGGTCTAGGCACCCCGAAGTCTGCTCTCTGCATTCACTTCGTCTCCCCTCCTCTCAGTCCCAACTTCAGGGCTGGCCTGGAGCAAAAGATCAGGACAGTGACGGGTCACCTAACGGCCGAGCCCCTCTGGAAAACAGACTGTGTTAGGTATTGATATCTAGATCATCTCGTGAGGCCTGCAATGTTCCTAGGAGGACTATGCCATTTTTACAGGCAAGAGGCTCAGAGAAATTGACTTGCCCAAGATTTCATACTCGTTTTTGGAAAAACTGGGAATAAAAGCCCCATATGTGCTTGATTCCAAATCACACACTCCTCTCTGCACACCATGATACGGGCGCAGATATTGCCCTATGCATCCCTCCACCCCGGCCCCTTACCCCTCTGTGAAACCCACCTCCTTCCTAGCGCCACTGCTCTAATTCGGCCCTTCCCACCCTGTAGGAGGGCAAGCAGGTAAACGTGCTCCCTCCGCCGGCTCCTCCCTGAGCCACCACCACTGCATCCGACCACGGGGATGACGCAGACACCGTGGGTGTTTTCTCTGCCACAGCAGCCAACACTTACTCACTACCCAGAATGGCAAGGGATGGAGCTGAACAAAACATACAATGGCCCATCAGGGTTTCATTATCTTTAGGTTGAACTGTATGAAATTGCCAGCGTTTGAATTATTTCTGACAATTCCACAAAGTTTAATCTAGTAGTAAAACCAAAGAAGGAGAGTAATCGTTCAGTGGCCCTGCGCTAGCTGATTTCTGCTCACCGAGTAGGTCACATTTCACACCCCCGTGAGCGTCCCCTCTGAAGGCCTGAGTTTCAGGGAGGTCACGTCAGTACCTAAGATCACATTTTTGGGAAGCATCAGAGATGGGGTTCACATCTTTCACCCTGAAACCTGTTTCCACGTCACAATTCCAGAAGGGCTAGGACCCTGCCGTGAGAACTGTGGGACTTCACGGTGGAGTTTCAGTGGTGCTGGTGGTCTCAGAC
Source organism: Indri indri (assembly GCA_004363605.1). Classification (NCBI taxonomy): domain Eukaryota; kingdom Metazoa; phylum Chordata; class Mammalia; order Primates; family Indriidae; genus Indri; species Indri indri. Next base: position 17,386 of record RJWJ010014009.1, on the reverse strand, counting down.
CCTGGGAGGTTATTGTTTCTGGTACCATTTTGGACACTGATAATCAAAGGTGATAGTTAAAATATTTAAAAGCCACTAACTGGGCAGGACTGACACTTGACCAATCAAAATGGATGCTAGCTGTCACTGTCAACCGCTAGAGAGGCCATGTAGGGAATTAGCATTCTGCTGATAAAATGTGTGGTGGTTATGCTGTTCTGGTTTTTTGTTTGTTGTTTGCAGGGTACTCTTAATAGTTTGGATTATTTTTTAGCTAAACTTCACCAGCACCTCCAATACCACTGTGCACAGATTTACTTCCCCACCCCTGGCATTGGCCTTGGCCATGTGGCCTGACAACTTAGCCCCTAGAATGCCTATGAACATGATGCAATCAGGGGCTTTAGATGTGGCTTCTCTTCTCTAGATTTGTGTTGTCACGTGCCTGGGGTCACTGCCACCCCTTAAGCTGGAGCCCCAGAAAAAACACACTTTGAGCGGACATGAATCCAAGCAGCAGCCTGAAACTACTCCCAGGCAACTTACAACCTGCAGCAGAACCGTTCAGCTGAGCCAAACCTAGCTCAACAGACCCACATTAAATGTAGGGACCAATGAGCATGAGGATAAATGCTTACTGTTGCAAATGTCTGAGCTGGGATGTTTGTTATGCAGCATCATTATGGTCATCACTGACTGAGGCAGTATTGGGAAGCTCCGGGTATGGCCTTTGACATTGCATAATTCTTTTTTAGACCCTGGGTTCTGCTACTTCTTGGCAGTGTGATCTTGGCTGCCTCAACTGTAGGCTCCTAAAGTACAAAATAGTTATATTTGTTTGTTCCTGCAGGACTTTTGCTTTAATCGAGAGTTTCGAATGAGGTCGTCACGATAGTGGTAATGCATAATGGTATCAACAACTAATGAAAATGCTGTAGTAGTAAAGAGATTATGGATATTTATGGTCCTTCCTCTGGAGCCAGCAAGCTTATTTCCTCTGGACCCTGCGGAAGATGCTATTGCAGACTGTTATACTTCCTGTGAGCTTCACTGGCCCATGATGACCTTTGGTGAGAAAGGGTAAGAGACACAGCAGCACAGAGAACATTTGTGATGCAAAGCTCCACACCAGCGTGTCAGACAAAGCTATCTGGATGGTGTTAATAAATAATGATATTAAGTAAACAAGCAAATAACAAATAATGATATTACCAACTACTGTGGCTGTTGCAATTTTTTGAATACCTCCCTGAGCCAGGCACTGTGCATACATTATCCCATCTATTCTTTAGAGCCACACTCTAGGGAAAGCATTTCTATCTCAATTTTTCAAGTGTGGAAAACAAGGCTCAGAGAGGTTAGTTGATTTGCATAAAGTCACACAGGCAGTGGGCAACACAGAGAGTAGAATCCCAGTCTGATTCCAGCTCCTCCCAATAGTATGTAAAATGCCTTTGTTATGGATTGAAAATTTCTGTTCCTCCAAAATTTAGATGTTGAATCATGAACCTTCAGTGTTGCTATATTTGGAAATGGGGCCTCTATGGAAATAATTAAGACTAACTGAGTTCATAAAGGTGGGGTCCTGATCCGATAGGAAGAGTGTCTTTATAAGAGACATCAGGATGCTCTATTCCCAAGCATGCATGCCGAAAGAGGCCACATGGCCGTCTACAAGCCAGGAAGAGCCTTCACCAGCATCCAAATCAGCTAGAACCTAGATCTTGGACTGTCAGCCTCCCTAACTGCAAGAGAATAAAATTTCTGTGGTTTAAGCCACCTGGCCTGTGGTATTTTGTTACAGCATCCCAAGCAGACTAGTACGGCCTTAACTATGTTAAGTGCATTTATTCCTTCCCCTGGCCCCGCTCCTGCACCCCTCTCCTGGCACAGGAGTGTCAGGGTGCTGCAGGGCCCATTCCCTTCAATGCATCCACGGGGATGACACGTGGCCGGGGCACAGCCGGCGGATGTCTCTGAAAACAGAAATGGCTTCAGCCTGGCACCTTTGGCTCCAGGGAGGGCATCATCCAGGTTGTACATTGCTTTACTCTCATGGAAATTAGCTGCTGCCTCTTGTATAAATAACTAATAATGAGCAGCAGCTCATACTCGTACTCCCATCAGAGCCTGATCAGGACCATGGAGGTGGCTGGATCTCGGCTTGGGTCCGAGGGTGCTCCATCTTGCAAGGCTGTGGCACCGATCATGGCGCTGTCCATTTCTAGGTGGAACATTCCTCGCGGTGGTTATTTCAGGATCTGTGTGTGTCTGTGTGTGCCCATGTGCACACGCGAGTGAGCAGCTTGTATCCTTTCTCTTCTAATTAAAGGGAGCTCCTTGCCGCTGGGGGTGGGGAGGAAGTGAGGTGCTGGGGAGCGGAAGGGGTTGCAGGGAGAGAGGAGAATGCCGAGGCCCTCCGGCCACCGTCTGTTCCCAGCAATGGCATCTGCTGGGAGGTGGCATCGCTGGGCCTGGAGTTCTCCCCAGCCCGCCTAATTGGACCAGGTCACCCCAGTTTGTCCGACTGTCCTGTTTGCAGGAAAGTGCAGAGGTAATTTTACTTCAGTAAAATGTGATCTATTTTCAAGTCGTATGGGGAAAAATAACTAAGGAAAGTACGGGGAAAGGACCACACACTGCGGCATGGCCACTGCCAGCTCCGGCTTCCTCCAGGAAGAAGTGGACATGTGCAGAGAGTTCACCAGAAACAGCCGTTGCAAACGTGTGCGCGTTTGATGTCTCAGCGCAGCGGCTTGATGCTTGCGATGGTTCTATTTATAAACTTTGTGCTCTCGCAGGGGACAACCAGAGAGACTCCTTTCCTGGCATTTCAAGTGTTTCATTTCCTTCTCAACATATCGTTAGCATTAAGGGCATGCACAGCAGGGCGCGGGCCTGGCTCAACCCTGCTCACTCTCATTTCGCTGCAAGTTGATCAGACGAGGGTTCATTGTCTGAGGAGCATGGGTGGTCTTGTCACAAAGGACAGGAGGGACGGGGCAGGGAGGACGGTTTCTAAGAAAAGCCAACTCTGTTGTTTGGGTGGTAGGGTTGTTTGCTAGCTGATTCTCTAAATGGCACATGCCCTATCATGTATATCCCCAATAATGGTAATAATAATAAACACTAGCTGTTGGGTGCTGGCCGCATCAGGAACCTTGCATGCACGGTCTGATTTAAACCCCAGAGCCTGTCTGTGAGGCCGGAACTGTTTCAGGATCTTTCAGATCATGGAACCAAGGCAAAGGGCTTTAAACTCCTGTGTCCGAAGCCTCAGGGCAGAGCCAGCGTTAGAGTCCAGGCTTGTTCGACTCACGATTTGAATGTCCTTCCCTCCCGGGCTGTGGACTCGCCCAGGAGCTGAGAGCAGGGAGAAGGCGGGTTCTGGGGGAGGAAGCTGAGCCTGTCGTGGAGCAGGATTTAGAAAAACGAGAAGCAGCAGTAATCGTTTTCTAGAAAATGATACCCAGAGACAAAAGGGAAAAGGAGATAAAGTGACAAAAATATTCAAGAGACGTGGAACGTAAGTTACCTCTTTTGGGGCAGAGGAGCCAACATCATAGCTCTGCGGCGATGTTAAGTCTGTCCCCAAGCCAAGGAGGTGGGAGTGGCTTTGAGAACTCCAACTCCCGACCCTGCGAGTCCCTGGCTGCAGGAGGCTGAGCGGCTGCCAAGAATGCCCTCTTCTGGCGATGTCCTCGAAGCCCAGGATGACAGCAAGGCGGCCAGTGCTTTCCGGATCCTGGGCAGATTCTCGTCAGAAGTCGTCTGCTTAAGCACACATCACGACTCTCTCTCTTTCCTCCTCGGCCCCCAGACTAGTGATAGGTACGTTATTTTAATAAGGTAAGCTGTACCTTAGTAGGGTTTGCTTCCTTTTATTTTTTTAACCCTGAATAATACTCTCTATGTCATCTGTATATTTATGATAGCTCAAAGACATGGGTGTGTGGATCTAATTAAAAATGTGAAAGGGTTTAGCAGCCTGCTGCTTCCCTGCAACTCTCTGGTTGCCAAATCTTGGCAGCCGTGTTGAACCCGAGCCAACTGTTTAGTCCTCAGCTGAACTGCTGCCAGCCGGCGCGCGGCATTGTGGGGCCAGAGCCGGAGGGGCTGCACGGAAACGCACTTGCACAGTGCGAGGTGGGGGAAGGCTGGGGACCCGGCCACCCCAGCAAGGAGGAGACAGGACAGCTGGGCCTTGTTCTGACTGGGCCTGATCCCCAGCTCTCACCAAACGCAAGTACAGGACCAGTTAGGCCAATTCTGTGGCTGGGCGGGGCTTCAAGGGACTAGGTAGGAGGTTGTCCCCATGGCTCTGGCTATCACTTAGTGGAAATCAGGGCTCCTCGCAGGACAAACCATCCTCCGCTCTCTTGCAGCAGTTGGGGCCTGTGCTGACAACTGGCTAATGGCGCATTTCCATCAAGCTCCTTGCTGTCAGTCTGAGCTTTTCTTGATGCCTTGTAGACTGTTCTGTCTTCTCTTTAGAGAAGCTGAGGCCAGTGCAAGGTTTCTCAAACCCTGCCATGCACACAGTCACTTGGGGGATCTTATAAAAATGCGGGTTTCTGATGGTCCCCAGGGAAAGGGGAGAATTCATGTTGCCAGGATAAGAACTCACTCAAACTGCTTGCATTCTAAACTGTGACTCCAGACTTAGACTTTTGTGGATTTGAGGGTGCGCATCTTGGTGACTCCCAGTCAGAGAGGAAGGAGGAAAAAATTCAAAGAGCTTAGCCTTCTCCACAACATGTGGACCAAGCAAGGGGAATAAAACACATCAAAAGTCACTTTTTATGTCCTCGAAGTGAAACAGTTATAAACAAATTAAAGAGAAAAAAGGGGTTGTGTTCTTTGTATACAGAAACACCGCCCTACAGAGTGAAAATTCAGCTCTATAAAGCTCTTCTAAGATACTTGGGAGGCTGGGATCGGCAACCAGGGTGGACCTTGCCTTTCAGCTTTGTATCTTGTGTATTGTTGATTTTTCCATGACGATGTATTTCTTTTGTAATTAAAAGAAGCAGCAGCAGCAACAGTAGCAGCAAAGACAGCACCTGGTATGGAATCTGGCGATGGTCTCCAGGGCTGGCCACTGCGGTGAGGAGGGCATGCACTTTGAAGCCAAGCTGTCCTGGAATGTAATCGGCCCCGGCATTGAGCTTGGGGAAGTCAGCTGACGTTGCTGAGCCTCAGTGGCTCCGTCTGGAGAATCAGGTACCGGAGCCCTCATTACTGCACAGCTGTGGGTACCAGAGATGTGTCTGTGCAAGAGTTTGTACCCGGGGGCCCTGACAGGAATCTTACAAATCCAGAGCCTTCGCCCATGGGTCCAGGGCACTACCCCAGATAGAATTTCATCTGGCAGACTGATTCTGAGCACAAATATATTCTGAAACAAGGAGCTAATCACTTTGGGAGTCACAGAGCCTTCGTTCATGTTATCAGAGGAGCCCGAAAAAAAAAAAAAAATGAGGCCCTGGGGAATGGCAGAGAATTTTCTATTTCTTTTCAAATGGCAAATTTATACATATGAAAAGTTTAAAATGACACATCAGATAAATCACAGGTAGTCATAATTTAGCCAGCCACTTTTATTAGGACACAATAAAAGGTGTGAAGTCAGTACGATGGAGGGAGATGCAGGTCACGCGTCCCTTGTGCAGTTAGGGGGCGGATGTTTTCTTAGTATCCTATGCTGGCGTGGCACATCGCCTGCTTTGCGGTTTAGATAATGCAGGACCGGCTGTTTCCACCGCAGAAAGAGAGTCCATTTGATGTTAAGAATCCTAGGATATATCTAGGAAAAGTCCACTCCCAGAGACTTTATTGAATCTCATTCCTAACACGTGGGCAGGTGATTGTCTAAACCACTGATGAACGATGCTGGAGGTAAACAGCTAATTAATTAAAGAAAACCTCCCTCTGCGCCCCAAGTCTGCAAACGCCCTGTGACTGAGACAGGCACACTCTCACACACTCACACACACACACACACACACACTCACACACACGTACGCTCTCGCACGCATATTGTTAACAACGCTTCCAGGTGACCAATGCTCTAGTCCACCTGACTCTGCTAATTCAAGTGAACAGACCTGAAACCCCGTTACCCTTCCTTCCGAGGCTGTGCGACCTCAACCTCTACACTCTTCCAAGCAACATTCGCTCTAACTTAATATTCCGGTGCTTTCGGGAACAACATTTAAAAATAAACCATTTTGGCACATTGTCAAAGTCTTGTCTAAATTCCTTCGTGACAACCACCCTCAGTGAGATTTTTAAAACCATAGGGAGTTGGGGGCAGGGAAAAAGGAGTCCCTCATTTAGAGTTATAATTTCAGACAATGTCAAATAAGAATGTACTTATCTCCCCCCCCCCAATTTCCAATTCCCTTGCACTTGGGATATTTTCACCCCACTTCTTAACTCCTTTGATCTATGGGGCTTGGTCACCTGCAGCGGCGGGGCAGAGGCATTTAAACACTAGGGCACCTTTTGGCCCACAGGCCGGACTGGCCACTGGACAAAGAAGAGCTGGGCGGAGAAGGGGCCTCAGCAGGTGTTAAAATGTAGCTCCTGGCCCTTGGTAGTAATCACTGCAGAACAATCCTGTCTGCCCCCTTCCTATCAACAACCTGCTCTCCCTGGTCTGTTGCTAAGAGACCAGCCTGTTGTTTACAAGATCCTCGGTGGCGTAGGCTTCCATAATTTATAATTTATTATCTTAGTGTCAAAATTTGTGTTGGTTTTTATTTTATTTCGCCATAGATCCAATAATAGTCAGATACAACAAAGGTCACGCATCTGCCGGTGGCGCGGTTGTTGCTCCGAGAGCATCCCTCGCCACCCCGAAGTTTGGGTGCTGAGGAAGAGAATGCTATTATAAACTGGAGATGAATATCATTTTTTGTCCATTAACTTCACACGTTATATGACTGCTCAGGTCAATGGATTCCCTCAGGATTTGCTCACTATTGAAAACATGTTTCTGTCCAACCAAGGAGGAAATGAATTGAAATGATTTCAATTATCACAAGAAAGGAGTTGAGCCTTCTTGCTGTACACTTCAGTACCTAATGGTTCAACTCGGCGATCCTCTCCCCACAAAGTTCAGGGCCACAGACATTTAACCAGCGCTAGAGATGACTCCTGAGCCGTTGTCAGGCATTACTTGTACACAAAACCACCTTGGGAGGACACCCTCTACTTACAGCAATTCAACCAATTCAGAAAGGAAGTGATGGCACAGAAGAAAAGGTTATTTAAGTAAAACATCTTGGTTGCAATGTATCAGCTTAAAGAAGAAGAAACAGTAAACGTGTGTTATGATCATTGGTAACATTTATTGTGTCATGCACAAAACTAAGTGCTTAACCTGGACTATCTTCTAGAAAGCACCTGACAAACCCCTGAGTAAGATTCTAGTTGTAGCCTCATTTTATAGACCATAAAATCAGGGCTTTGTGTCCTTAAATAAGGTGCCCAACAATGCCCAGCTATTAAGTGGCAGGACTGAACCTAGGCTGAGTGACTCCAGAACAGTTCATTATTCTTACAGAAATTATATATATATACACACACACACACACACACACACACACACACACACATATATCTCAGCCTGGGCTTTGTGGTTTATTGTCTGTTGAAGAGGAGCCCCGCACAGATTTGATGGAGCAGGGAAATTAACACAGGTTCCAAAATCTTATCACCACATTATCTTTCTCTGCAGAGTCTTCACGATATCTTGGAAACCACAGAGCATGAGAAATTTCTAGGAAGGGCATTTTATTTTCCCCATCAAAGGACCCAGAAAATTCTAATGACATTTTACTGGGAATTAAATTTGTTGTTTTCCAGAAAGCAATTATGACAATAATTCATACCAGCATTTCTTGCCGCTTCATGCCTGCCTGCTCCCTGACAGGGGTCATAGCCAGGACAAGACACGTGTGAGGGTCTCCTGGACACTCTCTCCTTGGGCTTGGCAGCCTCTTTTTTACTGCCGTGATGGAAAGAGATGAATAAACAAGCTAGAAACCGTGGACCATCAAAAAAACATAACCTAATGATGAGTTAACCATTTCCCAAACTCGTCTCTTTGCTTTTCCTCCCCAAGCAGGGTGCTGTTCCCATTCAAAAGTGCAGAGTCATGTACCGGAACCCACGGGCACAGACCCCGCGATAGAGAAGTGGCATGCACATCCCTCAGCTCATTTTCTGAGATGGCCTCTCTGACACCGGAACCTTCCTGAAGGCACAGATGGGGTTCTATTCATCTTGGTAGCTGCCTGATATGTGTTCACATCCACTTAGGATTAAGAATCAGAAGTTTGGGGTTCAACTCCTTGTTTACCATTTAGCAGCCTTGTGAACTGAGGCAGGTCTTTTAAACTCTCAGCCTCCTACTTTCTACATTTGCAAAAACAGAGATTATAACTCTATCTTCTTCACAAGGAGGAGACGATTAAAAGTCAACAATGGATGCAACACCAAATTGGAGGGGAAGGAACTAAACAAAAGTGATCAACATCATTACTTGAACCCCAGGGCCAGTAAAATATCTGGCAAATAGTAGCCTGTCCTTCAGCTGCAGGTGTAGCTACGAGCAAGCCTCCCCACGTCCCTAGGTCTTGGCTTCCTTTGTGTCTCTTGGTGTCCTTTAGTCTCCTTTCCAGGACTGTCTTCCTCTACCAGCCATTATGTTGATGTTCCTCAAGGTTTGCCATCAACCATTTAAAAATATCATGGTAATTATTTGTAGTGTCTCCTGGGGATCCGCCTGCTTCCCAGCCTGCACTAAGCACGCTCGGTGATGACTCCCAGAGTTGCATTTCTGGACCTGATCCTCCTCGGGCCCAGGCCTTTGCAGCCATGCATGCAGTGGCTGTCTTGAGACTTGGTTATTTCACAGAGCCTTCAAAGTAATATGTTCAAAGTGACTTTCCTTTTATCTCCCTATAACAATCCCCAAATCCTTATTCCATTGTCGATGTCCTTTGATTAATGACCTCAATAGGGCAACATACTCGATGCCCTATTGAGAAACCTAGATGTCTTTACCAGTCCCTTCCTCAACATCAATCCACCCATCCATCTACAGCTGCAGTCCCCAAACTGGTACCAGTTTGTGGCCTGTTAGGGACCTGGCTGCAGAGCCCTGCTGCCCGCCTCCCCTGCTAGTCCATGGAAAAATTATCTTCCATGAAACTTAGAAACCCGGAGGGGGCCGCACAGCAGGAGGTGAACTGAATGGCAGGTGAGGAAGTGAAGCTCCGTCTGTATTTACAGCGCTCCCCATCGCTGGCATCACCGCCTGAGCCCCACCTCTCACCCCCACCCCACACCCCCATGGGTAGAAAAACAGTCTTCTATGAAACCAGTCCATGGTGCCAAAAAGGTTGAGGACCACTGATCTACAAGGCCTGTGGGTTCCATCTTTTCAGCTGTTTTTTCGTTTGTTCAATTTCTCCAACCCACCACGATTTTCCACCTCTCTCTTAGTCCAGGCCACATCATCTCTTTTCTTGATTTCTGCAACGAAGTCCTAACTCATCTCCCTGCTTCTGATATTTCCCCCTTGCCATCCATTTTCTACCTCGTAGCCAAGAATATCGTTCTAAAACACAATCTTTATCATGCTACTTTTCTATGTGAGATTTCCCCACGGTCCCCTTGTGGATTTGGGGTAAAGCTCAAAAGCTTCTGCATAATTCACAAAGATCTTGGTCTGATTTCTAAATAACTCTGGGTTTCTGCGCCTTGCACCCCTGGGCCATGTAGCCATATTGGACTCCTCTTAGCTCCTGCACTGGGCTCTGCTCTCCCTAGTCTTGACCTTAATGTGTGCTGCTCTTTCCCCAACCCTACTTAACTGCCAGTGACCTTGAGACATCAGCACGCAGTTTACTTCTTAGAGACTTCCTTCTTCCTTGTCCCCATGTCATGAAAGAATGCATGAAATATATGGAAATATGTATTTCTGAACAATTTATTAATGGCCTCCTTTTTTCTTGATATCAAGCGCAGGATTAACTTAGCAGAACTTTGCTTTTAAAAAAATGGTACAACAGTCTTTTTCCACACCAGTCTGGCTTCTCATTCTCTCTTCTCGGATATCCCTGAGTTCACACCTTCAGAAATGTACTTGTTTTCTCCTTGAAGCTTGTGTAAGGACTTCTTCCAAAAAGATATTCTATATCCTGCTGTGGCTGTAAGAAACTTGGGGGTCCTGTTTCTGTTCCCAGGGTTCTGCTTGTAGAATGCACATGTGATTGGTCAATGTAATTGGAGCTTTTTAATTTATGTCATATTGTCATAGTAGGCAAACATGTATTCTCCTCCCAGATCCTCTAAGCTACTCTTTCACCGCCCACACATGGTTTCTCTCTTTCAAATGCATTTTGGACAGTTTATAATGGTACATTTTGAATCATCCCCCAAATACGAATTCTTCCAAGGAAAATAATTTCTTTTTTTTAAAGCTTTTCTGCCAGGCAAACTGCATTTTAGCATCATTTGTTCTGGTTTTTGCAATTCTAGACCCTTGTGCCAGAGAGAGCAAATCCTCCCTCCCTTTGATCTTCCCAATCCTTCAATTATCTTTCTGGTCTCCTTCTGTTGTTGTTTAGGGTAAATGCGTACAGTTGGTCTTTGTATCTGTCCATGAAAGGTAATCTCACTCTCATTTTAATTATTTTTGGATCGCTTGGCTGCATGCCTTCTGGTCTGCATGCATGCATCTCATACCACGCAGTCCGAACTTCCACCACTTAGCCCAGTGCAGCCAACACCGCTATAGAACCACAAAGCGAGAAAAGATCACCTTTGGGCTCAGGAACTCACAGCCCTTTTCCCTCCCCAAGAAGGCACAGTGACCTGGATATTACTGTCACCTGGAGCTCAGTGCATTCAACTCAAATCCAATTGCGCTGTCCTGCTAATAAATCACATTGAAACTTAAGGGCCAACTGTTGGTCATTCTTATCTCGAGTTTTCTTCCCTAGTTTCCACCTTACTCAAAAGTACTGTTTTCAACAGTTATTCTGGTCCTCACATCTGAACATTTTATAGTCGACCCCTCCTGATATTAAAAAAAAAAAATTACAGAAGAATCCACCATTCCTGCGCCTTCTTAAACTGCTCTTTTGCAACAACTTTGATCTGGACTTGAGGGAAACATAATTCTTTGTTGCACTATTTTACTTCCTAAATGAAGAGAAAGAGTGAGAAATGCACCTGTGCCTCACTCCACTGAGACAACACACTCTTCCCAGGCCTCGCTCAGCCCCGGTGGGTGCCTGTCCTTCCACACTGCAGTGGATTTTCAGACACCTTGTTAACAGTCTTAGGAAAATGCAGTAGCATCTGCCTTTTAAATAAGATTTGCTGAGACAAGGGCCAGTGCACTGAAATGAGCATGCAATTTGCTATCAGGCAGCCTTGGGTCCACTTCCTCCCTGTGACTTGCTGGGCTCACCCTTGTCCAGTCTCTTGGGCCTCAGCTTCCTCATCTGTCAAGTGGGTATAAAATACTCTTTCAGTCTTCTCTGAAGGAAAAAGTGACAATGACTACAGACGTTCTTTGTAAACTCTAAAGTACTACTTATATAAACAAATCAGATTGCCTTCAGTCATCTAAAAAGGAAGGAAGGCCTGATACCTGAGGTTGATGAATCTTTTAATATAGCTGGTGATGTATGGTCAATATCTAATCAGTTCAAGTTGTTCAACTAAAATGGAGAGGAAATTTGGCTGTAATAAAACGAGCTTTCAAATGCGGTATGGTAAAGTTTTGCTGTTGTTTGTTTTGTTTTTCTTACAGCAGGAAATCTAGTATTTTTAAAGAGCCAGTCACTGGGAGCTAAGCCTTTCACTGGAGAGTGGTAAGAGCAGAGCCCTCGTGCCCAGGATCTGTTGGGGAGTGAGGGGAAACACCGTCCTCCCGGAGCTCACGGTGGAGCTGGGGCTATCACTCTCACGTAAAGCAGATGCAGCCGCAGAACTCGGCATAGTTTTTTTGTACCCAGAGATGAAGAAAGGGGAGGTGGAGATGACACAGAGGCTCTGGGGTGGGTGTTGGATGTTGTCCTATCTGGATGTGCAGAGGCCTCAGCAGGCAGAGAGACTAGCAGAGGGTGGGCATTCCTGTGTGAGACCTCCAGAGAGAACTGGGGCGATAGGGAAGAGTATGTATAGGAAGATTGATAAACAGGTTAACAGGTAATGAAAGTGGTTGGGCTTTGCAAGTCAAATATCACAGCAGCTTGAATTTGATACGTTGGGGAAATGAGGGTAGCAGGGATGGGAAGGTGGAGATGAGTAAAAGGTCACCTTGAGGATGCATCCAGGCCTTCTTCTTTGAATTAAATTAAATTTTAAATTGAATTTAAATTTAAATTTAAATTTAAAACAATCACTATCCTAGTATTTGTGGCCCCTCTTGCTAGAAAGCCCTCCCCGTGTCTCTGCTCTGCTAACTCCTTGGCACCGGTCTGGCCTCAGGAAGAAGCCGTCTTCTCCACCTGCCTTGCTCCAACCCTCTCCTTTTCATGCAGGTGCGTTGCCCAGGGTGGCCTGGACTTGCCTTATCAAAGCAACCTTCATCCCACCTGCCCCGAGGCCGGGGATTTCTTCCTGCCCTCCTGGCTCTCCTCTTTCCTTCAACTTTATGAAAAGCTCTGTCATTTTTGCATTCGGTGACTCATCCCTATTTTTGTGCACCCTGTCCCAAACACACATACCCTCCCCCACCTCCCACGGGAACCTCCACAGGATTCTAGGATAACCCCTGGCAGGTCCTCAGGCTGCAGGCAGATGCCCTCTGTTTCCTCCTCAGCTTCGTTACCCAGCGAGGTTAAGGCTAAGCCCAGAATTCCCTTGGTTTTAACACAAAATATGGTCAGTCTAAATGACCTAATTGTCCTGGCTAAATGGCTTTCCCTTGGGATGATTGAAAATGCTCTTTTAGCCTGGAGAACAATTCCGAGCCTCCAGGCCCCCAGGGTTCCCGTGGGCGGATGGTGGGAGTCCATTAGCCACCTCACCTCCTGCCCTTCCTGGTCTCACCTGGGCCCTTCTCACCTGTGCCTGGGCCTCCTGGTCTCAAGAGGTCGGTGCCTGCAGCTCTCTGAGCTCCAGCGAAAGACGGTGAGAGGCAAGCAATGGCCTTTCTCATTGCAACTAGCCTTGCTTCTCTCAGAACACGGGAAGGGTTTGGTGCGGGTACTCCAAACGAAAAGAAATGAAAACACAACAAAGTAGTGTAACATGGCAGGGACAAAAAAAAATAAATGCTTGGACATCTGACATTCCTGGTTAAGGGTCTTGACTAACTATATGACTTTAACACGTGACATGGTCTGTCACAACTTGAGCTTCCTTATCCGTAGAATGGAGATGGGAGTCGGTGCCTTGCAGCACCGCTGTGAGATCAGAGCTGATGTGTGCGAAGCATGTGGCAGAGAGCCTCACACGTGGGCCCCCAAGTCGGCACCTAGTGCAATGGCGGTTGCTATTCCAAATAGCACAAGTGACTTTAAAAGCGGAGGGTCCTAGGTTTATCAGGATCCCACATCTAAAGAAGGTGGGGCCCTGTTCTCCAAGCCTGTCACAAGTGGAGTCCTCCAACGTTTCCTTCTGGATGCTTCACAGAATTGAATGTCTTGGAGGGCACTGAGAACTCCTTTTTCGTGTCAAATATACTCTGTGTAGAAAAGAAGAAACCCATCCCCAAGGGCTGAACGAGCCTGCTTACAGTGGCCACTCTTAGAAAATCTTATGTCATTTCCCTGGACAATAAAGGAACAATGGGAGAAATGAACTAACTCACGGTGGATTTTCACGCTGGGAGAGTAGCGGTAAAGCCCATTCCTCCTTTTGTTGATGCCTCTTCGAGTGCTAACTGCAGCTCATAAGCATTGAGTTTGCTTATTGATTAACCCATACGTACGCAGCGTTTGATACCATACGCCACCACGTCAAGCACAATTCGCTCCCAACTATATGTGTCTGGTTGTTTTAAATATAGAAATTAGGTAATTATAGCCAGAAGTATTTGTTAAAATTTGAAAGTAGATAAATAAAAGGGAACATTCATATTTTGTTATTAAATAAATAAAATATGAAAAGAAAAAAAAAAACAAAACGAAATCCACACACTTCTTATCATCCTTCCCTCAAAACCCTTTTTTGTCTTATGAGTCAGATACGACATCTCCCGGGAATAGTTATTTCTTACCTCCACGGGCGGGCAGAGCAGGTTATGGGGGAGGTGGGCGTCCCCTGGGGAGAGGGGGACGGTCCCTGAAGCAGAAGGTGTGACTCCGTCACCTATAATTCCCATCAGAAAACGAACTCACAGGCTATAGATCAGACACTGTTTATTGGGTGAGAAGGGCTGGGGTGGGGGACCCACGCGATGTGATTCCCCAAAAGTTAAAAAGTCCAGGGCACAGCTGCATGTCCACAACTACAGTCTGACTTTTTATGAGCACCGTTTGGAGTCTGAGGAAGTGAGAAAGAGGGTGGGGGCCGAGCCTGTGTTAGCAAATTCTTCAGTGAAATGGGAAAAGGCAGGTTAATGGTTACTCGTCTCTGTGAGGGCGGCTGCAGGTGGAAGGGCGATGTGCGGAGACGTAGAGTTTCAACATGAGTTGAAAAACACAGGCCGCACCAGCTCTCCCCAGACCAGCCGATTTCCCCCAGTGAATTCACCAGGGAAGAGGGATTTGGAGGCAAGATCTCATTACTAATTTCGTTAAAAACCCACCTGCGGACACAGTAAGAGAAATAGTCCCTGGGATTTGGGGGTTGGGGGGGGGTGCTGGCTATGTGCTCAGGTGTAGACAGTTCTTAACCTAATCAGCTGCTTGACTTCGGGGCTCCTGGTAACCTATGAGGAGTTCTTCTGTGAGAAGTGAATATGGATGCAGCTAGAAATGCAACCCTGAGCTTGCTGAAGGCCACCCCAGTTCAGCTCAGAATACTAATGTGGGTCATTAGAAAGCAGTCATGAATGATGAAACAGGGTTGTATTCAGAGGCAAGTAAACACAGGGAATTCTTTTCTCTACCTTGCCCACATTTAGATGTGAGGTCATGCATCTGTTAAAATTTCCTATCAATGGAATTTATTGTCTCTTAATATCTGAAGAGTTCAGAGGTTCTGGGCTTCAGGTGAGGCTTGATCAAGAAGCTCAATCATGTCACCCAGGACCTGGTTCTTCTGGGTCTCTTCATTCTCCCTCCATTGATGTTGGCTCTGTCCTCATGCTCTGTGCTGTGGCTTCCAGGAACCCCCCAGCTCCGTTTTCACTACAGCAAAATGATTCTATAGCTCCGCTTCTCACATCTTCCCATCACTCCGCCCACAGAAAATAGAGGGTCTACCTTAATGTCTCCATCTGGTACCAGCCTCCAAGATGGTGCCCGGTGATCCCTGCCTCTTGGTATGCACATCTTTGTGTAATCTCCTCTTGAGTGTGGGCCAAGCTTAATGCCCTAATGATGGAGAAGTCATGTCCCAGATTAGGTTATGATAACCCTGTGAAGATGCCCATGTAACAAGAGACTGAGAACGGTCTCTGGACAACAACGGTGAGAAACACAGGCCTCAGTGCAATAGCCTGGGAGGAGCGGAGTCCTCCACCTGCACCGTGAGCGAGCTGGATCGCAGACCCTTCCCGACGGAGCCTCGGCACGGCTGCAGGCCCTGCTGCTATCTCGACGGCAGCCTGTGACTGACCCGGATACGGACGTCCCAGCTACACCATGCCGGATTGCCAGCCCACAGAACCCATGAGATAGTAAATGTTTGTTCTTTTAACCCGGAACATTTTGAGGTAATTGCTACGCAGCCATAGATAATAGGTACATTCCCACAGAAAAGAAGTTTCTTTTTCTCAGAAGTTCTGACAAATGCATTCTTGATTCTCATTGGCTCTGAACGCTACGTGTACATCTCTAAATCAATGGTCACATTCAGAGATAATCACTTTGAGACCTACAGACAAGAAGGGCCTGGGTTTGTGGTCAGAAGAGCTGGTTTCCAGCCGTGTGTTCTGTTAACTTCCTGGCTCTGGGCTGAGGCCAGTCAGGCAACCGCCCTGAACCCCACCTTGCACACCTGCACCATAGTGGGTTGAATCGTGCCGCTCAGTGGGATGTGACCTTATTTGGAAATAGGGTCTTTGCAGACGTAAATGAGTTAAGGATCTCAAGATGTGATCATCCTAGATTTAGGGTGGCCCTAAATCTAATGACTGATGTAAGAGAAAGAAAAGGGGGATTTGACACCTACAGACACAGAAGAAACCCACAAGGAGAAGGCTGTGTGGAGATGGACTCTGCGATTGGAGTGAGGCAGCCACAGCCGAGGCGTGCTGGGGAATCCCAGCGGCCACTCGAAGCTACGAGACAGGCGTGGAAGGGGGTCTCCCTCGGAGCCCCAGAAGGAAGCAACCCTGCTGGCACCTTGATTTCAGACTTCTAGCCTCTGGACTATGACAGAGAAGATTTCTATTGTCTTAAGCCACATGGTTTATGGTACTTTGTTATGGCAGCCTTAGGAAACTAATACAAACAGGTATCGATAACCCATCCTGTTGTGGGATCACAGGCGCAGAAGTCTATGTAAACATAGTGACCTGATGACAGTGCATGCCTACTCTGTCTCCGTCCGGAATGGGATTCAGCGTGCCAAGGAGTGACCTCTTTGGCAGGGGCTGTTGGGTTGAAACTTGATGGTTGGAGATGGAATACCGAGTTTAAAGAAGCTCAAATGGAAGTGGAGAGAGCCCTGGATTTGGGGCCAGAAGACCTGAGCTCACCCTCTGACATCAGGCAAAGCTGCTCAGGGCACTCGGCCTCAGTTTTGTCATTGGTAGCATAGCAATCATAAGACCAACCTCGAAAGGTTGTTATGGGGGGAGGAGAGAGAGAGGAAGGGGGAGACGGGGAGAGGGGAGAGAGAGAGAGAGAGAGAGAGAGAGAGAGAGAGAGAGAGAGAGAGAGAGAGAGAGAGAGAATGTACAACTGCCTGGCACTTTGCAGGTCCCCAGGAAGTGACTGATTTCAAGGAAACATGCTCTGGCCTTTCGTCGCTGACTCTCACATTGCCTGGCTCCAGGCTGCCCCTGACCCCCTGGCACTTGTGGTGGATTATCCACAGTGTAGACATGAAAAAGCTATTCTTGACCACATAACTCTTCGCAGACTGTGCTTGGAAGGGGAGTAGGGGAAGCGCACAGAGCTTGGGGTTTACGCGGAGTCTGCAGCTTCTTGATGGGCAATCAATGCATTTATCTTAGGCTTGTGCTTAAATTAGTTTAAACAATCCCCATCATCTAAGGACAAAATCCAGGTTCCTGTGATCTGTCCTCTTGCTCACCAGCCTC
>RJWJ010014008.1:0-38775 GCA_004363605.1 Indri indri | reverse complement strand
GTAGAATTACCATTTGATCCAGCAATCCCATTACTGGGCATCTACCCCAAAGAACAAAAATCGCTCTATGAAAAAGACACCTGCACCCGAATGTTTATAGCAGCGCAATTCACAATTGCAAAGGTGTGGAAACAGCCCAAGTGTCCATCAATACATGAGTGGATTAGTAAAATGTGGTATATGTATACCATGGAGTACTTCAGCTTTAAGAAACAATGGTGATATAGCACCTCTTGTATACTCCTGGATAGGGTTGGAACGCATTTTACTAAGCGAAGTATCCCAAGAATGGAAAAACAAGCACCACATGTAGTCACCATCAAATTGGTAGTAACTGAACAACACATAAGTGTACATATAAGAATAACATCTATTGGATGTCGGGCAGGGAGGGAGGGGGAAGGGGAGGGGCGAGGGGGAGGAGGGGACGGATATATGCATACACAAAGGGTGCAATGTGCACCCTCCGAGAGATGGACACGCTTGGGACTGGGACTTGGGGGGAAGGGGGGGCAAGGGCAACATACGTAACCTAAACATCTGTACCCCTATAAACAATAAACAATAAAAAATAAAAAAAATAAAAAAAATAAAAATAAATGACTATAAGATGATTTCTTTAATGTTATAATAAAATACCCATGTATGAAAAATCTCTAATATAATTGACAATGACAATGCTAGATTGAATTTTAATTTGTATAACCTTCAGTATATTTCATGGAGTAAATTTGACACATAATTTAGCTGTATTTGTAATCTATATATTCTAGATGGTCCACTTAATATTGAAAGTTTCCTAAAATAACCTGAATGCATTCAGGGTTTTGAGCATATATCATCTCCTAAAAGACAACGAAGTCCCCTGGCTAATATAATTACCAAAAAATTGTGATACAATTGTATTATTTTAATATAATTTCTTACTGTATCTCTTAGACTTTTGAGTCAAATCTTTTCATCTTCTAAAAATGAATCTTATTGATTTCCATTTAATAGATTCTAAAAGGAAAAATGCCAAATCATTAGACAAAACACAAAGTAAGTCTACAAGTGTGTATGGAAAGATCAGATGAACTGAGTGAGATTTTGAGAGGCCAATTGGCTTAACTACATGTACGTGTGAATATTCCTCACATTAAATTTACAGCCTTATTTTCCTACCCTATTATGGATAGAATAACATATTTAAACTAAAACTAGCTCAATTAAAATTAAAGCTAAAGAACAAATTTAGCAAATATGTCTCCTTTTTGATGAAATTAAAAAAATGTAACAAGTGTTATAATCTCATGAAATATGCCATAATTAGTAGACGTGCTTCACAGTACATAGCCTAATGAAACGAAGAGATATTTTTCCCTTGTGAGTCTTAAATGCATAAATACTGACATGTATCCTTGTCAGGTATATATCTTTCGCATCATTTGTTTTCTGCTTGGCTCTTAAACAAGATTCGAAGCAACCCATAATTGTGCCTGAGTGTTTATTTGGCCTATTGTGGTCTAACCTAGCTTACATTGTAACAGATTCTTAATTCAACATTTATTAAGTAAGCTCAGGCCAAGTTAAGAATGATGTTGGTACCAGGAGTGTGGGTAAATCTCTCAATCTCTCTTGTTGAGATTAATGATAAATTTAAAGGGTGTCTTTGCAGTCATAAATTAGTTGGCATCTCATTATGTAGAACTATAATATGTTAATAGTGTATTTCTAAACTTTCGTAAAATGTTTTTAGTTTGTTCTTCAATGTTGTGGGATTCTTTAAGCAAATGTCTGCAATCTTTAACTTGAGCATTCATGATTATTACTAAAGAGAACATATCTTTGCCAGTACATTTCTTTAAAAAAAATCCACACATTTGGGATATTTAGGGGTAATAGCTTGGCTTAAGCTCTATAAATTGTTTGATATTGGGATTAACTGAACTAAGCACAGGGTCAAATTTATCATAGCTAGAATCCTTTGTCATCACAAGTGGTACTTGTGCTTGAAGGAGAGAACAAAGAGGCATTTGTAGCAGAAGGCTTCACAAAAGCACCCTGGTTATAGGGTGGATCAAACTCTTCCTACAAAATAAACTTGCTCTAGCTTCTTTACCACTTGATTCACTTCCTAATAACAAATTGAAGACATGAAAGGGGCATCTTAGGAATTGTTCAGAGACAAAGTTTTTTATTATTTATTCTATTCTTCTTTAAAATTTTTCTTCTGATATTTGACTTTCTCTTCAGATTATTTATGCATCCTAATTTATATTTCCTGTAAATTTTCTTAGCTTCCCCATATAAATCAAAATAATTAGCCTAATGAAGCTTTGCCACTGTATTGCCAATGAACTCAAGTATATTTCTGAGAATCACATTTCGTTTAAGTCAAACTTCCTTAATAAAGGTAAATATTTACTCATAATAATTGGTCAATAAATTTCACCTCTCAAGAGACTTTCAATTTTAGTGGTGATAATGTTTGTATCAATGTATTTGTAAGCTTTGCTAGCTTACAAATTAACACATTTAAATTAATTAAATCTAAATTAGCATAAACATTCAAATAAGGCATGACTTTCACATTGAATTATATCTCACATTGGAATAATATTGTCATGAAAATATTTTTTTAAATGCTTCAGAACAAGTAAAAGTTTTTCAAGTGTACTTTTTGTTTTTAACAGTGGTTAATGTGTAGTTTATTAAGTTAAAGCATTCTGGAGACTGCAAGTATCATATGGTGAGTTAAGAGCATAGATGTTAAAGGCAAACGGCCTAGGTTGAAATCGCAGTTCCACTACTTACTAGTTGGGTAACCTTCGGAAGTCACATAACTTCTTTGTATTTCATTTTCTTATGTATGAAGTGGGTTGACTAATAGTACCTATTTGTAAATGCTATATAAATGCTACAGTTTATTACTACAATGGGTATAATGAAAAAATAGTCTCCTTTCCATTTTTGCCAATTTCTGCTCTTCAAAAGCTGGTATTTTTCACATGTTCAGCTGTTTATTTTGTTCTTAATACTGCAAAGTGTTATTCCAAATATACCATTCACTAAATTTAGAGTTTTGAATATTACATTTTCACTTCCTAATGAGAGAAAGGAGAATTAATGTCCCTCATATGATCTCTGTCCCCCCGACACTTCTACCACATACAATGCAACTCTATCATAGTTTTGTTTAGATCAAGATCCAATGTAAGTATATACATTTTATTCAGAGCTAAGTCAAGTCATAAAATAAGATTACATTTCCTTTCAAGACAACATGCTTTTGTGTGTGAAGCAAATAAATATCCTTTTGTTTTGTTTTGTTTTCCTTTCCATTTACTAACTTTCTAAGTACCTATGATTAATTTATGCTAAAAGTCTCCGCCAGAAAATTACTTTCAATATGATAACAAAAACTCAAGTTACCAATGAATTGCAAATTGTTGCTCTCAGTAGATCTGATAAAGAAGTGATTCTCTTCTCATTAGGAAGATAGGCCTGCTTTTTCTTTTCTCCTTTCTTTTGCAATTTTTTTCTTCTCTTCGGGGCTAATTTCCCTATTTTCTGGATGCTGCTCTGGCTTTAATTCCTCATTTTGAGCAACCATTTCCAGCAGTATTTCCAGCAATTTGTAAGAAAATGTAAGTGGGAAGCAAAGTTTTGGAGACCAGATATATCTGAAAATTAGATTTATATAGTGGATAAGTATAAAATTTAATGTGGAAGAAAGAAAAGACAAAAAATAAAAATAATATTTTCTAGCTTCCATTGTAGCAGAAGTTTTCAATTTCAATAAAGTCTAACTTATCAATTTTTTTGAAATATCATTTTTGGTGTTATATATAAAGATTACTTGCCAAATTCAAGGTCCCGTAGTTTTTCTCCTATTATTTCTCCTAAATTTATATGGATTTGAATTTTACATTTAATTCTATTTCACATTTTGAATTAATTTTAGTGATAGGTATAAGGTATGTGTCTAGATTCTCTTTTCCAGCATCATTATAGAAAAAACTATCTATACCCCAAGAGCTTCTCACTCTAAAGCTAATCTGAATTTAGCCAACAACAATTTGGTGAAGTTGACATCTAAGAGTTCTTAACCTGTTGTTCATCCTTCGGCTTCTGATCGAGGTAAACTGATTTTGCCGTGATTCTCTGTACTTGCCTGTGTCTCCAAATTTTGGAGTTGCAGTTTACAGTGTGACCTCATTTTTCTGATGAATTCAACAAAAGTCATTGATTTTCAGCTTCCGTTCTTTCCTTGTCATGACTGATGTGACTTTCAAGATCTTTACTAATATTATAATCTCCCTCCCTAGATTTTAATCAACACGTGTCTATATTAAAAGTGTATTTCTTTATAAATTTGGGTTCTTTATGGTTGAATAATGTTTTCTTAATTCATTCTGACAATCTCTGTCTTATAATTGATGGTTTATGCCATGCACATTGAAAGTGATATTTGAAATAGTTGGATTAATACTTATAATAGTTTCTATTCATTATGTTTATAACTTAACTTCTTTGTTTCCCTTGCTTTCCTGCCTTCTCTGGTTTTCATTGAGCATTTTATATAATTTTATTTTTTCATTGCTTAGCTTCTCAATTAGACTTCTTTTTAAATATTTTAGAGTTTGTAACATACAAGTAATAGAAGTCTACCTTCAAATAACACTATACCACTTTATGTATAGTGCTGGTAACTTGTTACAGATTATTCCCAATTCCACCCTTTTATCTCTTATGAGAAGATTTTCATTAATTTCACATACCTGTGCAATAATCATCCAATATACTGTCACTATTATTGTTATAAAGAGTTATCTTTAGATTAATAAATAATAAGAAAAACAAAAGACTTGTTTTACCTTCATTCACTCCTTCTCTGATCCTTTTCCTTTCTTCATGTAGATCCTAGTTTCAGACCTAAATAACTTACCTTGTCTCTGAAGTACTTCCTTTAACATTTCTTTGGAAGTCTACTTGCAATGATTTCCTCAGATTTTTTTTTTTTGTCTGAAAAATTTTTACTTCTCCTTTCCTTTTGAAAGCTAATTTCAGTGGATATAAAATGTTATATTCATGAGATTTTTTTCTTTCCATACTTAAATATTTCACTCCACTGTCTTCTTGTTTGCATTGTTTCTCATGAGAAATCTACTATATTTTTATATAGCTGAGGCTTTTCCTACCCAATTCCCTCATTATCTTTTCTCACAATATTCTCTTTGTCATAGTTTTTCTGCAGTTTGAATATCACATGACTGGGTATTTCTGTTTTGTCTCGTTTTTTCATGATATTTGTTTTTTTGTTTTTGTTGTGTTCTTTGTGGCTTATGTGTTATTAATTTTGGAAAACTCATAGATATTGTTAATTCAAATATTTCTTCAGCTGAAACCTTTCATTTATTTTCTTTAGCTATTCCAAATGTGTATATGTGATAACTTTAGAAATTGTCCCAAAGTTCTTATATATTTTGTTTTAATTTTTTTCCTCTTTGCATTTCAGTGTTTGAAGTTCCTATTGATCTATCTTGAAGCTCTGTTTTCTTTTTCTTGTGCTATGTCTAGCCTTCTGGAGAGACTCTCAATGGTAGTCTTCATTTCTCTTACAGTAGTTTTGAGACCGTTCAGCTCGTTACAGTGTTTTTGACTTCTAGCTTTTCCTTTGGAATCTTATTTAGAATTGTTATTATTTTGCTAACATTATCCATTTTTCCTTGCATGTTATCTACTTTTTACTTTAGAGCTGTTAACGTATAAATCATAGGTATCTTAAATTCCATATCTAATAATTTCAACATCTATGTTGTACCTGAGTCTGGTTCTGATAATTGCTTTGTTTCTTCAGATTGTTTTCCTTGCCTTTCAGCATGCCTTGTGATTTTTGATAAAAGATAAAACATCATATTGAATAATAGTAACTGATGTAAATACACCTTTACTGTGAAGATCCATGTTACCCTGGATAGGAGTTGTACTGAGTTTAATGTTTTCTGTAACTGTAGCTGCCAGAGGCTTGAGTTTCTTTTAGTGTCCTTGTTTTTCTGTCCCATGCTGACTTTGTACTTCCTGAATTACGCCTCCTAAGAGAGAATTTGCTGCTTGTTTCCCTTTCGACTGTAATCTACTGGACCACCTGTCGGTATGATGTTAAGGGATGAAGATGGGGAGGCAATCTAAATCTTTTGATTAAATCTTAGTCTTTTAGTGGATCTGTGTCTTTGAATTGTAATGTTCACATGTGTCTCTTCATTGCTACAGATGTTTTGCCTCTTATGTGAGAAAGGAATGTTAGAAGATGCTGGAGTGTGAGGAAATTCCTTCCCACAATGAAAGTGAGCCTCTGATAAAGTATTTTCTCCTGGAAAGTAGCCGTTTTTAATAGATAATGCCCCGAACATATTTCAAATAGTTAATTTTCAGTCCACCTGCCAAAACCTCAGTGGATTTATTGCTCTTACTTCTTCAGTATGAGAACCTGGTGGGGTTCCAGAAAGTAAACCCACAAGCATGTGGGAACACCCATAGACTGCAGGTCCCAGTAGTTTCTCATTCTTGTTCTAGTCTGCACTCAACCCCCAGCAATTTACCCAAATGACTATTTTAGTATTTCTATCAATTCGTGGCTACAGAAACTTCTGTTCCAGGAAATTAACTCTTGGCTGTGACCCTCTAGATTTGCCTCTCTCTCCAGCTTTTCAGGGTAATGGTTTGCCCTGTCACTGCAATTTACTGGTAGTCCAAGAAAAGTCATTCATTTTTAGTTTTCTCATTGCTTTAATTTTGAAAGGAAAGAGTGAAGTTTTCCAAGTTTTTATATAACTGATTTGAAAAGAGTAGTTTGTTAAGAAATATTGCTTTATTTTTTTTTTTCTGTGCTTCGTTCTGGAATTAATCTTTGGTATATAATTCTATTCAACAATTATCTTCTCTAATTTGTCCAATCTGCCATTGAAGTACACCTTATATCTTAATTTGATATTTTGTTTCCTAGTTATAACATTTCTATTTGGTTTCTTTTTAGTTTTCTCTTTTTTGCTGAAATTATCTTATCACTTAAAATTTTTGAACATGCCAATCATATTTATTATAAATTACATAGATAATCACACTAATATCTGAATAATTTTTGCTTCTATTACTATTATTTGTTTTTTTCAGTTTGTTCTTCATCAATTTTTGTCATTTTTATACATTGTGATCGAATGCCACAAATTGAGGTTAAAAATATCAGAATAATTTGAGTCTCTTGATCATATTATTTTCCTTTAGAAATAATATAATCTTGCTTTTTGGAGAGAGATTAGGCACAGATAATCTTTAATCAATTAGGAATTGATTGAGATGATCGAGGAATATGCTTCAGTCTTTGTGATTATTGCCAGTTCTCCTTTAGCACTAAGATCTATTTCTTCCAGTTCCCTAACAGTCATGCTTGACCTCCTTGTCGTACATTAAACTAATTCTTTGGCTCCAGATTATGGGATGTAAAAAGCTCTGCCAAATGTTTTGTCTTTTGGCACCTATTTGAAAATTGATAAACACTTCAAGGGAAAAGACAACATCTGTCCATGCTTCTATTCCTTCTGCAATCTTGGTCTTTCACATTTTCACATAGTTTTAACCAGATGATTTTTATACATTTTTTTTCAAATACAGGTTTTCTAGTTGATTTAATTCATTTTTGTTAGAAAGTAATGATTTTTTACCCACTTGTATATTTACTGCTTTATGTACAGATCAATTGTGTGTTCTCTCTGTCTTCACAGAAATTTATCATGTAGTATCAAAATTTCATATGAACTTTCCCTTAACATCTCCTAAACATGTTCTACTTAGTTATAGAACTGAAAGAGCCAGATTTGTAAATACCATAGACTACTCTAGTACTAATTTTTTTCTGAACATACAGGTCATTTCTCAACAAGGCAGCAAACTATGTGACTAGATCTTTCAACAAAATTCTTGGCTGCATAGTCTATTACTTCATTTATAAATGCTGTAACTATGTACTTTTATTGAAAATGATCTCCATTAATGCACGTTTTAAATTTTTCACATTTACTCAATGTAGTTGATTCTGTGATATAACAACTAGTATATGAGCCACAACTAAATATATTGTAAAAAGATCAGTGCCAAATCTATTCTTGATCCCAACTTTGCTTTACATTCATTCATTCATTTCATGAGCACTTACTGATGTTTATCACATGCTAGGCACTGTTCAGTGTCAGGCACCTAATGATAAATGAGGCTCAGTTCTAAAGCAATTCACAGTCCACTTAACAGTTCAGTAGTGCAAAAAAACAGGGTGAGAGACTTTCACAATCAGTATGAAAATTTTTACATGGAGATAAGCACATGCTGCTATGGGAAAACAAGAGTACACCTGACACCATTTTGAGAGTTTCAAAACAGGTTTCCTGGAAGAGATAAAATCAACCCAAGATGTAAAGTAGGAGTAGGCATGAATCTTACATGTTAGCAAAGCAATTCATAGAAGAACAACTTTGCCAAAGGCCTATAAGGGACCATCTTAGGGCAAATTGTCTCCTATGGCTGCAGGACAGAATGAAAATTGAATATGACTAAAAATGGTTCAGAAGAAGTACAATGAATCAAGATCATGAAGAATGTTGTAGGTTACTTAATGGAATTTTGAGCTTTATGTATTGTTGGTTGACCCAGTCTTCACCAACAGGAAAATGACAAAAATAAATCTTGTTAAAAATAAGGCTATAATTTAGATATTTATAATTGTTTGCTACTATGGTCTCAATGTATCCTCCAAAATCTGTAAGTTGAAAGTTAATCACCAATGTGATAGTATCAAGGAATAGGGCCTTTAGGAGATGATTAAGTCTTGAGGGAAGAGTCCTCATGGATGGGGTTAAGTGCCTTATAAAAGAGCTGGAGGAAGTAGCTTTGTCCCCTTCCATCTCTTCAGCCATGTGAGTACACAACATTCCTCCTCTGCAAAGGATGCAACAACAAGATGCCATCTTGAAATCAGAGAGCAGCCCTCAACAGACATCAAACCTGCTGGTACCTTGATTTTAGACAGTCCAAATAATTTATAATGATATGTCAAAAAAAAAAGCCCGAAACAATAAAGCTATTTTTTTTTTGAGAATCATGAGAATGTACCTTTTTTCTTAAAATTTCTTTATACATACACATAGACTTTGTTATATAATTTTGCAACCACTGATTGTCTTTTCCAGAAATTATTGTTGCATCTCTGTTGCTGAAACATTAAGCACTAGTTTCTAGGTGTCATTCCAAAGAGAAATGAATTCCACCTGCCAGAAAGTGTTTTTCAGTGCTTTAGTTTATGAATTTGGAGCTGACTTTCCATAGACAATGCTTACCACAATGCTGCCCATGTGGTAAGTTTAGAGAGACAAAGAGCTTCAATACGTCAAAGTCACAGCTATCATCCTGTGGAGAAAACTGAAGGAAGAAAGGAAAGCTCATATAAATCAGTTTACAGTCTTGGTGCATGCACATTAAACTTTGAGCATGTGTATGTACAAAGGCTAAGACTCATTACTGATGTCCCTTAGGTAGGGAGCATATACCATGGCAAAGAGCAAAACTAGTAGAATTGTGGGGAGGGTAGGAAGAGTGTACCTTGTATACTGCATGTTTGTGTCATTTTTGCCTAGAGCTATGTTTTTATCTTTACTATGGAGATTGTCACATTATTTTTCAATGGGCGAAACTGGAAACTTCTATTAGAGAACAAACTTTATATTCTAAAGTGCATAAATGTAGATCGAGTAAGCCTTATATAGATTTTATTATGGAATGAAGGTTAACGATGAGCAACAATCCTTTTATTTCTTTAACAAGTCACAAGTTTAAAAATCCAACTTTATAAATTGTCATGTCTCTGAGCCTAGGGGATCCAAAATATTAAATTGATAGTGGCTCGAATAGGCAAAATTAGGTAAATAATTTTCATTTTCTATTTTAGGAGGAATTTTTATAAGTGTAGTAACTGGTGCTCTGAAGCACAAGGAAATGGAATATTTTGGAAATTGTTCCAGAAGAGGGGACTCTAAATTATTTTTACATCTGTTTTATCATAATATATATGTATATAGCAGCATGATAAAAGTATTGTATGTTAAAAGTCGATGCTTTGTAAAGTATTTGCTAAAAAAAAAAAGGCAGAGCTAAGTTGATGGCATCTTTTGCCTCATTTTCAATACAAAGGCAATAAACAAGATGTGTGAGCAATAATATCACCATCACTCCTTGTGTGGCAATGTTGGAGATGTTTTACAGGGGGCTTGGCTTTTGAACAATTTTAATAGGCTTCCTCAGAACTTTAATTAGCTAGAGATCCGGATAGTAGCTAACAGCTAGCAGAATCTCTTGTCTTGAGCTAAAGTCAAACTAATTAAATTCCAGAAGGAAAACATTTTCCTTCTAGCACCCTTAATCAGTCATCCTTGCTTAGCAAAAAAGAAAAAAAAATATGGAGTCCTATGTCCTGACAATAATATAACAGGCAAATTTGTAGCTGTGACACAACGATAAACCAATTTTCCAACAAGGAAATATTGAACTTCTCAGTCACCCTTCATAATACATATACAGGTTTGCTTAAAAAGGATCTATTTAAGGATAGGAATAGCTCAAGGAATTTAACAGTGTTTTTGTTAAAATTTTAGTGTAAGATTGATTTTTTTAAAATTATATATTTGCTGCTTATCTGTATTTAAATACACACATCAAATATAATTATTAATGTCATTAAGCATTACACCTTAACACTCACACAAATAGCAAATTTTCTGGATTTCTTTTAAAACACCAGTATCAAAGAAGATGACTCACATTCATATTAGTTATAATATCTATGGAATATAACAAATGCTTAATACAAATATACAGCTATCTCATGAGTTCAGGAAGCAAATGTTCTTAAACAGTGAAATTTAATTTTCTTCATCTCACTGCTTTAAGAATCTCTTATTTATGAAAAGGAAATGCTATGTTATTTATTTAACATTTTAGTTATACAAATAAATATCCATACATTAAAAATGTAAAACATTATTTTGCTGTGGGTTATTTGACCATCATTTTCTTCCTATACTCATATTTCCTTTTTAGAGAACTGGCTGTGTCCTCCCAGGATTCTGCTCTTCTGAGCACTGATGAGCTGGCAGCAGGATACTGGACCCTGCTGCTATAGTCACATTTGGGCCAAGAAAACTTGCACTCTGCCAATTGGGATCCATAGCTCAGACACTCTGGTCATGAGCTTGAACTTGAAATTGATATAAGACTTGAGCTACAAAAGTCACATTGGGCTATTGCAAGGAAAATCAAAAACAGTAACAGCAAAGCAATAGCAGAGGAATAGAAGAACAACACAGGTGTATGCGTCAAACAGAAATTAGAAAAAGTTGTGATGAGGGGAGAGTGGCATTTTAATAATTCCTTTTTTCTATTCTTTAGAACTATTACTGCTTTCTGTTACTTCTGGATTCTGTTTAGTATCTCTATCTATCTGTCTATCATCCATTTATCTACTTGGTTTTTACTTTCTTCTACTTTGTGCTCTGTTCAGAAAAATAATTAAGAACACATAGGTGATGTTTTTGTTGCTGTTTCCACTCCTCTGAGATTACATGAACTCTTAAATATTAATTTCCCCCATGGTTAATGACCTTGACTATTCGTAAATAAACAGCCATTGAGTAGTACTTTATACCAAGAATTGCTATAAAAGCTAGAAATGCATTGGAAAAATAAGACATTCTCTGCCTTTCTCAATTTGTGTTTTCCCCATAGTAGAGCCTAAAATAAGGACTGGGATGCAGATAATTTATTTACAAGGTAATTGCAGAGGGAGAGTGAGATAGTTAATGAAGAAAAGCAAAAATGAAGGGGTTGTATTGAAGTATTTGCTCTGAATAGTTAAGGCTAAAGTTTCTGGGGTCTTCAAGAAGCATATAGAATATTTTCCAATGTTGTCTTTCCAAAGACAAGAGGCTTGGGTATTCATCAACCAGCTCTTTTTGCCCATCAATTGAGGTTAACCCCAGGAGTTGTGCCTTCCTCCACCAATTCTGGGCTTCTCTGGGATATGAAATGAGTGGTGTTCTATGGTTTTGAAGAAGGCTCTGAGGAAAAATGTGGAAAAATGCACAGTGATCATTTTAGTTTGGAGGAACTTGAGATTATAGGATCAGCTGTAACTGCAGCTAAAATCATGGTGAGCCAAAAGGATGTGCTGTGGACAGCAAAATTGTCTGCCATAATCCAGGCTTCCATCCATACATCTTCTCTATCACATGGCCTTCAAGATGCAGAAATCTCTCAAAGACAAATTTAAGTAATAAAAGTATAATGGAACAAACCAGTTCCCTATTATTGCAACTTCTCTCAAAGCCCTAATTAATACTCACTCTTCTTTGATTTTGTCTATTTTTTAAAGTATTTCAGCAAGCCTAAGGTGTAGAATCCAAGCTCTTAATTTTCTTGTCCATGCCAGAATATTATCATTACCAGGGAAAGAAACACAGTGACACCTCTATGAAATCACTGAGTTCCAGACCTACTCATCCCAGTCCCCATTATGTAACAGCAACCAGAGATCCATGCATTCAATTAAACTTTTCAGTAGAGTAATTCCTTTTTTGGTCTACTGGTCCATTAGTACCAGATAGAAGTTATAGCTTAAGGTTCACCAGAATTTACTGTGTCCTTACAGACTACCTTGAAGAATGCAGTCTCTCTCAACATCTTTAATCCAGTAAATATATGGTTTGGGAGATAAACACACACACACACACACACACACACACACACACACACACAAATTAATAAGTAGGTCACTGGGAGTGATGGTGAGAAGGGCCAATCCTACTTTGGCCCATTTTCCCCAAATTTTTGCATTCTAGATATTAGGATCACAACATCATATATTTGTTGTTTGTTACATGCATTAACTGTATCCTGGAGGACAGCCACCTAATCTCACATGGTATCACACCTAACCTGAAATTTTAGCTGACCCTTTAATAGACTATTACAATTTTCTATTAGAATGACTGCTTCCAAATGAGGATGTAAAAAATCAGTAGATCCTGTGGTCATGCACAGCTTTACATCTCCTTCATCAGAAAATGTATCCCTTGGTCCATGAGTGGAATCCCATGAATATGAAACACACATGAAATCCCATGAGGAATCCAATGAATATAAGTCAGGCATCCTATAAGCCTTACATAATGATTTTGACAGAGAAATTTTAGGCAAAGACCCTTGCCAATTCCAATAAAGATGAATCACTGAATCTTTTGAGGTTGAAGGGGACAGATATCATTAACTTTCTACTAAATTAGAGGCTTGTTTTATCACAAGGATGCTGTCATATGAGGTAATTGGCATCCTTCATTTCCACTTACTAGATCAGCATTCAGCTGTAGTACTAGTTAAATCAATATTGGTGTCAGAGAAACCATTCAGTTGAAAGCTTTCATGGCCTCTACCCTTCCTACCACGCTACTTCATTTGTGGCCTCTTGCAAAATCATCGTCATACCCAATAACAGAGATTAACCAAGGGCCACTAAAAAAATTCATCTTGTCAACCTAATTGTTGAGTAACACCTCTGTGGTGGATGCTCTCTGGTTGGGTTTGATAATGAAACATAAATATCCACGGACCCTTTATTGACTTTCGTAGGTCCATCTGCTTGCTTATTTACCCAGCAGCCTTTTGTGTATGATCTACTAGTCATGTATCTTTTAGATCCCTGGTCAACCAGCTGTGCCATTTCTTATTGTCCTTGATGGGTCTATTTTCTTTTCTCAGACTAATTTTCTTTCCCATATAAAATGCAAGTACCATGTGTACTGTTTATATCTGTCTGCTTCAATGATTTCCACTTACCAATGAGTAGGGCTGTAGTGCAGAAACATTTAATTTTTATCCCATATCTACATTTCAAGTAAACATATCTCTAAATTAGGCCTATGTTTTTTCTCTCCTGTAATCTGATCATACGGAATCTTCCACCTGGCCAAAAAATAAAAATAAAAAATGAGTTCAGTGACTGGTATTGATTGGTAAAACAGAAGTAAGTCAAATTGATGTGTGTGTCCAGCTCTTTGTGTAGTTTAGTTGTGCTCTTTGGAACTGGTTGAGACCAATACCAGATGTATTCTTAGCATTGTACATTGGGGTTTTTTTTGGTATACATTAAATCATACAAATTATTGGTTTTGATATCTAACTCAATTTCTTGGTCAGATGGTATCTGCTGGCCAGGTGCTCCATTTCTAAAACATCTCACAAGCACTCTTAAAACTGCTGTTTAAATAGTTAAGTTGATCTTTGGGGCAGAAAGTGTGTTCTATTTTCAAAACCCTGGGAGTCAGATTTGTCACTTTTCCATTAGGGCTTGCCTGGGATTTCACACACAGAAAAATAAATAAATAAATAAATAGATAGATAGATAGATAGATAGATAGAAATTGGCAATTATAGATTTCTCCAGCAACATTGGATCTTCTAGATCATAGAATGTGATCATAAAGATTATATCATGATTGAAACAGCTATGAAACTCTATATCATTCTGGGGCTCCCTCAATCTTTCAGCCTTCCACATTACCCAATAAACATTGGAGGAGTATTAAAAAGTGTGTTTTGCACTGTTTCCAAAATTCAAAGAGGCTCACCAAGTTTTGTGCTCTGTTATCGTACTGGTTGCTTTACAGTTTAAAGTATACATGTTTAACTAATCATAATCTATTTTCAAAAGATATTATACCATTCTACATATAGCATAAGGACCATACAATAGTTTCCTTCCATTTTTCTTCCTGACCTTTATGCTATTGTTGTCATGCAATTTACTCCTGCACGCATTGCAAACTATAATACATTGTTATTACTTTTGCTTAAAAAGTAAATTTTCCTCTTAGCACTCTGGGAAGCAGAGGCATGGGGATTGCATGAGCTCAGGAGTTCTAGACCAGCCTGACCAAGAGCAAGAGCCTGTCTCTACTAAAATTAGAAAAATTAGCCAGGCATGGTGGTGCACCCCTCTAGTCCCAGCTACTTGGGAGGCGGAGGCAGGAGGATCACCTGAGTCCAGTTTGAGATTGCTGTGAGCTGTGATGATACCACTGTACTCTAAGTAAGACTTACTTACTCAGAGTAAGACTCTGTCTCAAAAAAAAAGAAAAGAAAGAAAGGAAAATTTTCTTTAAAGAGATTTAA
Organism: Indri indri; assembly: GCA_004363605.1. Lineage (NCBI taxonomy): Eukaryota > Metazoa > Chordata > Mammalia > Primates > Indriidae > Indri > Indri indri. Next base: position 23,526 of record RJWJ010014008.1, on the reverse strand, counting down.
ATATTAAAGAAAATATCATATAGTTACCAATAGTTACCATTTGTTCTTCATTCTTTTGTGTGGATCCATATTTCTATCTGATTGCATATTCCTCCTGCCTGAGAAAACTTCAAGTTTTCTAGCAGTGTGAATCACGATAAATTTTTCAGCTTCTTTAATCTCTAAAAATGTCATAATTTTGTCTTTGCATTTGAAAGATATTTTTCCTGGATGTAGAATTCTGTTTGCCTTTTGTTTCTATTTCCTTTCTGTATTTTACAGATGTTACTCTGCTGTCTTCCAGCCACAGTTTTGTTCTTCTGTACATAAAATTTTCCCTTTTTTTTTCTGGCTGTATTCAAGATTTTTTTCTTTATCACTTGTATCGAGATTCTTAGTCATGAAGTGTCTTTTTATAGTTTTCATGTTTCTTGTGTTCCAGTTTATTGGTTTCTTAAATCTGTGGGCTCATAATTTTTATCAAATTTGGGAAAATAGTTATTATTAATTCAAATAATTTTTTCTGTTTCTCACTTCTCTCTTCTCCTGTAGAGACCTTTAAAACAGATATTGGGCATCTTGAAGTGTCTCAGAACTCACTGGTGAGCTGTTCTTTTCTCCTCTCTACATTTTATGTTGGATAGTTTCATTGTAAACCTTTCAGGTCCCTCTTCTTCTACAATTCCGAATCTGGTGTTACCTCCATCCAGTGAAATCTTCAGATAATGCATTGTATTTTTGTCTCTAGAAGTTTGATTTGAGTCTTTTAAATATGTCACAAGTCTCTACTTAACTTTGTGAACATATGGAATATATATGGAATAGAGTTATAATAACTTTAATGTCCTTCTCTACTAATTATAACACCTGTGTCAGGCTTGAGTTGGTTTTGATTGGTTGAATTTTCTCCTCAAAGGGCAGTTTTTTTTACCCTATCTGTTTTTCATGCCTGGGAATCTTTGATTAGAGGGTAGAAATTGTGGCTTTACCTTGCTGGTTTCTGGATTTTTTTTTATTCTTATATATCTTCACGAGCTTTATTCTATGACACAGTTAAAGTTCTTGGAAATATTTTTATTCTTTAAATATATACATGGCTTAATTTTGGTTAGTTGGGGCTAAAACAGTGTTTACTTTAGGAATAATTATTTTTCACTGTTGAGGAAAGACTGTTTTGAATTCATGATAAATTTTTGTGAATTATAAGATTGTCTAGGCCGGCTTATGGGAACAAGCACTTTCCTGATTCTGTATGAGTGCCAGGCACAGTTCTAATTCTTTTCAATCGTTCTTTTTCTGGCCTGAGGTAGTTTCCTCGCGTGCATGAGTTGATCAGTATTCTCCTGAGTACTCAAGGAGAATGGGGGGAGCTCTCTCCCTCTCCCTGACTCAGGAAGTCTGCTGGGCTCTGCCTCAGTTGTCCTCTCCCCGCGTCACGGTCTACAAACTCTCTGGATGAAGTAAACTTGGGAAAATGTGAGGCTCGTCTCATTTGTTTTCCATTTCTCAGTGATTACCTCCCTTATTGCTCGACATCTAGCTGTCTAGTGTCTCCAAAAGCAATTTCGTGTAGCACATCTGGTTTTTGTTCTCATTGTTTCAGACGGGAAGGCAAATGATGCAATCACTAATACTCCATCATTACTAACCACAGGTGGGGTTTTTTTTGGTTTTTTTTTTTTGCATTTTTTCTGCTTGTGTTTTATGGTGTTTATTGAATATAAGTTTTGATACATTTTGATACGTTTTCAGTTTCGAGTGTTTTATTTTCAAATACTGTTTTTCTCAATCTCTCTCTCTCTCTCCCCCTCTACTTTCCCCTTTCTAGGATTTTAGTTGCAAGTATTAGAAAGCGTCTGCTGTGTCTCATATACCTGCCATCCATACCATCCATTCTACATATTCCGCTTTTAAAAATTTAACCAAGTTTAATTGTAAATATTTGAGTTTGACTCCAAAAACTATGCTTTAATTCTTTCTTTCACTTATCCAAACTGTTATTAAATCCAATTGTGTATCCATAATTTTCTTTAATTGGTTTTTTAGCTATGTATGGTGACCACAGCAAGTAGAAGAATTCCAAGGTTCTACTGGTGAGAAATGAGAAAGCATTTGCTTGTTGACTTTACCCTAAGTCTAACTTACAGTGGCAGCCCCAAAAGAATCTGTCTTCCTAACACATTATTTGTCTGGTATAGTCAACTGACTCAGTTTTACAATCATATTTATAATCATATGTTATAATTTGTGCCCTATCCTCTCAGCTAACTCTATCCTATAATTCTTTCAATCTCAGTTAAAGAATTTCCTTTTCCAAAATTAATGCCCTCCCAAATTGATATTTTTAGTAACCATTGCTACCAATCACCTCACTATGTATTGCCTTCTAATTATGCATGTAATATTTTATACATATGTATATTCTCTCATCATCTGGAAAAAAAATGATGAGAGCCAAAATAACACATCCAACTCATTTTATTTCCCTGCCGTATTTAATGTAGTTCTCTCCTCAAATCAATATATGGTGGGTCAAGCAAATATCAAATCATCACAATTAAAGATTAAGGTTAATTGCATCAATGCTTTGTGAAAAATGCTATTATTTAATGTTTATGCTAAACTGTGCCTATATAAATTATTATCTATTTTTGATGTCTCTTTTTTATGTATTTTTCGGGGTTGTTTCTTTTGCTAGTCTAGCATAACTTTTATTCACAGCTCCCATGCCTTTAATTTATTTTGCTCTTTTCTGTTCAATGGCATCTTAATTAACGAGCTCTACTTGTTTAAAGGAATTCACCCAAACATGAATGATGAGATTCATTTAAGGTACCTAGCATTGCTAGTACCAGTTATGCCGAGTAATTATGGTTCCCCCACCCTTTTCTTTAGATCAGGTATTGCCCAACTTTCTAATTTAGACTAAAAAAACTTTTTTTTCATGTTGTATATTCTATGCATACTGTCTCGTGCAATGATTGATTTTTATTATATAAGAAAACTTCAACACATTGTTATGTTTTTCCTCATGTAGTGAGGGAACTTATAATAACATTTGTTCTAGTATGTGCTTTTCAAGACTAATTGCCAATTTTTACTAATTTCCAATTACTATTTTTCTCAGCTGCTCTGTCTCCTACTTCATCAAAAACATTGTTGTGCTCTCTACTTTGACTATTGCTGAACAGCAGTTTACTTTAGTGTAGTGGTTTCCAGAGTGAGATGAAAGCAAGATGTTTTACTGGAGTCTAAGAAGAAAGTATTGTAACATCTTATGATTATTTTTATCTAAAATTAAATAAATGAATATTTACTGTTATATTTGTGCCATTTAATTTTATGTGTCAACTTGGCTGGCCCAAAGGATGCCCGAGCATTTGGCCCAACATTATTCTAGTTGTGTCTGTGAAGGTGTTTTTGGGTATGATTAACATTTGAATATACGGAGTAAAGCAGATAATTCTCTCTAATGCTGATAGATCTCCAATCAATTACAGATCTAAATATAACAAAAAGGCTAAGTAAGAGACAACTCCTCACTGACTTAGGTGGAATATTGGTCTTTTAAGGCCTTCAGACTCACACTAGGCATTGGCATTTTAGGGATCTTGAACCTGCTATTTATTAGACTGGCACATATATTTGGCTGTTTTGGTTCTCAGGCCTTTGGATTCATACTGAAACAACACATTAGCTCTCCTGGGTCTCTAGCTTGCCAGCTCCCTCTGCAGACCTCAGAACTTGTCAGCCTTCATAATCCCATGAGCCAATTCGTTATATTCAATTTTTCTCTCTTCTCTCTCCCACACATATGTATATCTGTATGTATATCTATCTATATCCATATCTATCTATATATATATATATATCTCCTATTGGTTCTGTTTGTCTAAAGAAACCTGATACACTATTATTTAAGATAGTGATTGATATAAATAATTGCATATAATTTAATGAGGAGCTATTGAACTATCCACCCTTCCTTAAAACTCTTTCCTCATTCATTCCTATGGCATTTTTATCTACTTGTCTCAATTTTTCTATATGATTATTCACTCTATTACAGTTTTCCATAATCTCTATAATTATTTATTCTATGACTGCATTCACTCTTTTCTTGTATATTAAAATGTGTACTTCCCATTATCCACTTTTGGCTTGTTGCTCTTTCTCCTTTCCCTTTCACATTTCAGTAACTAACTTTCCTGCCTTTGTATTTCCGTAGAAATATGAGAATATGTTTTTCTCTACACTAATATTGAGCTGAATTAATTTGTTACATGTCTACCTTTCTCACTAGAAGGCAAATTTGGGGGAAGGGACTATGTGTTATTCATTGTTGCATCCTAATTGCTTAGTATATTGTCAGGTGCACAGAGAGGACAATAAACTTCTTTTGTTGAAGTAACTTGAACTGAAATATTAGTAGGGATAATCCAGGGAGAAAAAGTCAGGATTTTAAAATTCTCTATAGGAAAAGAATAAAATTATTTCTATAGCAAAATTTAAAAACCTAGACTATTTTGGAATATTTCTAGGCTTTTAAAATGACAGAATCGGAATAATCTAATTCTGTACAAACATGGAATAGGAATAGATCAATCTGAACTGGCAGAATTAGTTTGATTCAAGGTGGTAAAATTTAACCAAAATGCCTTTTACCTTGTTTACTTTTTTTCCTCTCTAACTTCCCATTTCTCTGTTTCAATCATGTTAGTGAGTTAGATATGTTTTATATATATATATATATATATATGAGTTGGGCAAAGCTATAAAGCTATGATTTTGTGTGTACAAAAATTTAATGTGATGCAATTGTAGAGTTTTCTATGTTTCCATTATAAGGGAGATAAAATATTGTCTTGTAGCTAGAGCATAATGTATCAGGTTGGCAGAGAAAAACTATTTTGTGAATTTACACTAGTAAATATACCCAAGTGAGAATTTTTTGGATGAAAATATGAGAAAAACGGAACCAAATCCTCATTATATGTTTCTGGATATTTAACATTAATTGTACTTTATATAAATAAGAATAATAATATTATTACTTTAAGCTAAGTTGAAAAATGAGTGAATAAGTGAGTTTTCCCTAAATTTTAAGTACATTTCTGAAATTACAGGATTTATTAATATAAATACATTTAAAAGACAGGGCCTCCTGGCCTTTATTACAAAAGAACTGAGTAGAGTAACTGGGAACACAGCAGGGTTTTATTATCAAGAAAGAAATTAGCTCAATGTCTTTTTAAACACAATTTTGGAAACTGTGATCTCACTGGAAGGCAAAGTGAGAAGTATATTTGACTGTCAAAGAGAAGCATTCATTGATTCCTGTCAGTTCTCCAATTTGTTTTTTAATTTCCTCTCCTCTCATTCTGTCCACTCTTTTTCTCCCTTCTCTTCTCCTCTCCTTTTTTCTCCTCTCCTGTCCTCTCTCTTTCTCCTAATGGTACTGACTCCTACCTAGTATTCAATATTTAGTAATATTTGCCATGCAAAATCACATCTTTTAGCTATCTTTTTTTCAAGGGATAAATAATCAGTTTCTGAATTGGTTAATTAATAATCCCTCACCATTCATTCACGAACCATTTCCTTTAAAAAAAAAATCAGTTCTACTGTTGTTATCTACTCTACAAAGATGAGTAAGATGAGATATCTTTGATCAAGGTGCTCAAGATGCCCAGTGTAGTAGCATGCAACTATGAGACAGAATTTGAAAATGACTTGTGAGGTTTTAAAATATAAACACCCAAGCCCACACAGACATATCGAGTCAAAATCTCTGTGGTAGGTTCCAGTGTTTATATTTTCTGAAATTTTCACAGTTAACTCCAATGTCTACCAAGGATGACAACAGTGGGCAAATGGAACAAGTACTTAATGGAGTAGGAATGACATCATAGTAGCATGAAAAGAATGGGTCTGACTAGAAATTTTAGGTGAAAAATTTAGGGCTTGAATTGAATACTTGTTCAGATGCTTGCTTCAGCAATTACAAAACCAAGCCCTGGAATCTACAGATGCCCCTACAACTTCCTCCCATTAGATACAGTATTAATTTCATCTCAGTAACACTACTTTGCCAACCAAATGTGTGTGTCTGTGTATTATATCATCATATCAAAAGCACCTTAAAATACAGAATAGGCAGAATATGTGGAATTCTAGCAAATTGGCAAATTCCCTGAATCCACACACTTTATTTTTAGTTACCGTATGACTAATACTTTTTAGTTATTGGAGAATTAGCCGTGAACAAAATATAAAATGGACAAACTTCTTGACTTCCAGAAGCTGACATTTTAGTGGAAAAGAAAGAACATAATCTTATGAACTACTGAATAAATAAGTTAATTTCAGGTCCAATAAACATAAAGCATAAAATATATCTAAAATATATCCAATTTTAGGTCCAATAAACATAAAGCATAAAATATATTATCATAGAAAATTACTAAAGGGGGGGTCACATTAGCTAAAATGGGCAGAGATTAAGTTGATTCAGAAAAATACAAAGCAGACATTATGTGAAGTCAAGTAGAAATGTATTTCTGGCAAAAGAAAAAAGAAAAAATGGATCTTATAATGGAATAGACCTTATGATGTATTCATGCAGCTAAAGGAAGGCAGGAGCCTTCAATCTTCAAATATCTGTAATCTAAGTCATTTCAGATGCATGACTGAGACATGTTAAATGCTACGTTAGCTTATAATGGCAACTAACCAAATTTTGTATTAATATTTAAATTGATGGCTACCTTTTAATGTAAAAAGTCCATGCTTTCCTCTCTCTTATCATTGTAAATGTAAGAGATGACATTATTCCATTGCTTTAACCAAAGAACACCAGTTGATAAAGCAGATGTTTTGTTATAGCATTTACCCTTGCTATAGGGTTTCTGGTTCAAATATCTTACTGAAGATCTCTTTGGCTTACTTTAAATTAGACCACTAAATATGTAAGCAACTCTTTAATAATCTAATAGATACCTGTATTTTTACCAATTGGTAAACCAAAACCCACACATCATAATTGACTTTCCCTTGGTAACATAGTTAAAAGCCAATTTAATTCCAGAATTTAGCTATTTTACTTTAGGGCTCTTTATGCTTATGGTTGGTCACTCAGATGTGTGAATGTTGCATTGAAAATACATCATACTTTATTAGAACAACTCAAAGTGCTTATAATCCTAATGCTAAAAGTGAATGGCTTCTGTAATTAAAAAGCTTGAAGAAATATGCCTCAACATCATTATGAAACAGTACAATCTAGCAGTCATATAATAGGCAGTACCTGAAGACATGACTTTGACACAAAAAAAGTTATGTGACTATTTTTTAATACACATTGTGCAATCTATCCAATTAAGACGTGTTTCAATTTGTTTTTTGTGTACTGCCAAAAATAGAAGTTCAAATTTTGGGAATTACAGCTCTGCTTTTCCTCCTGAGAAAATTATTTCCCTAGCTAACATTACATCTCATAGATTTTTTTCTTTGTCATGCTGGCATAGATTCACAATCCTGTTAAGCTGTACAAATTATAATGTAATGTTCTTTTTAAAAAAATGTGTCAAGGTGGTTGCTTTTGTGCCCAGAGCAATATGACAAGCATATGGCCAAATAAGCTAAACAGATAAGAAATTAAAATCATGAATCTGAGCAAAAAGAATTTCAGAGGAAACTTTTATATATTTTAATGAGTTATAAATTATTCCAAGTGTAATAAGATTCCTAATTAATAAGGTATGGTTTGAAAATATTAAGATGAAACCCTCCCTATGCATTTTATATTATACATAACCATTAAAATCAGAAAAAAAAAAAAAAACAAGCAACACTCTTCAAGGTCACAACCACCCTGTAATAAACATTGTTAACGTGTTTGTTGAGGTGTTTACCATTGTTCTGATTTCCAAGCAAGCAAAAACTTCATTAAACTAAAGGCAATTAATTATAAAATGCTTCAAATTGCAACTAATGAGCCTACAGGACTCATTGCCAGTGAAGGTCACAGAACTAACTAGATTCCCAAATTTATCTTTATCTCTGGTTGTATGACTGACTGAGCTGAGTATCGGGAGGTCTATCACACAGCCATCAATCAGATTGCCACACAGCAATGGGGCCACACCAAGGCATGCTAACGAAAAGAGTGTCAGAGTGCATTCTGTAGACCACGTGTACTATTGTAAGCTCCATTTTTTTCCTCATAATTTAACTCTAATTTTGTTAAATAACTTACTTACATATTGAAATGTCCTGTTTCTTAAGAAAAGAAATAAACCTTTTATTTTAGCTAACACATTTATATACTCTTATTAAAATCCACCAGGAATAAAATATTTTATTTTCATAAGTCAAGAAAGTACCAAAAGACATTGTGACCATGGATAGTATAGACAGAATATGACATATTGAAATCAGAAAAAAAAAAAAAAGCGCCATGTAAACCATCTTTTCTCACAGTGGCTGAGATTGTGTTGGGAAATATTTTCTTATCACATTTTGGTACTTCTTTATTTGTTCTCTCATTAATGTTTATTTATTTGTACTATCTTTCATTTTTTGAATGGTTATATGTTAAAGAACTACAGAAAAATAAGTATTATATAGATAATAAGAAAATAAATTAAAAAATAGATTTTCCTTTAAAGAAATGTAGACCCTGGTGAATTGAATAACATACACTTTCCAGCTATAATAAAGTGTCATTATAGCTACTGTCATAGAAGCCTTCCAAAGCACACTGAAACCACCAATAAATGGTCAGTGTAACTGATCCTTACAAAAATGTGATTTTAATCTCTTCTAGCAGTTTTCCGCAGATGCACTGGTCTGCTCTGATCTGCTAGGCCTTATCTGAAATTGAAAGTCTATACACTGTATGTGTGCACGTTATTATTATTCTGTCTATATTTTATAACACAGCTTTTGGAAGTACAAGACAAGATGTACAAGGATCAGTTTGGAGCCTATTGAATAATATTTTCTATCTGTTATAAGTATCTGAATGAAAGCATCAGTGTTCTAGACAGAAAAGAGAAGATATATATGTGTGTATATATATATATATAACTATATATATATTGTGTGTGTATATATATATATAACAATGTAAAGCAAAGTATAGTCAGAACTTCTGTTTTACTGTATGTTGGAATGAAAGGAGAAGAAAGGTTCTCGCTAGAAATATCAGATTCTATTGTTTGAAATAAGGAAAATGGGTTTGAGGAGAACTGTTCTGTGGTAGAAACCAAGAAGTAAGATTTGGTGTATGTTAATTTTTATATGCATGAATAACTCCTAACAGAAGTTTACAAGTAGTCCAGTGGGTACATGGGAATGGAACTCATGTAAAGATATTTGGTCAGCATTTTCCATCTTTAATTGGAATGAAACTTAGTTTTGTGGATTTCAAATAATAAATTTGCGATGTGTTCTGTTTCAGTGAATATCTGATACCTCCATTCAGAGTAAAGTAAAAATCTAAAATGTTATTATTTAAAATTTACAAAACTAAATAAGTGTAAAATATGTAAGTAATTCAACTTACAATTTTTTTTCAGTTAATAGCATAGATTTATACTTCTTAAGTTATGAATGTTTAAAATCAGGCTAAGATTGATGGGCACCTCTGCTAACATGTAACCTGAAAAGGAATCATTTATTGCACAACTGATCAAAAATGAGGATCAGTAGCAGAGAAGCCAAAGAGAAAATCACTACAAAAAATAAGGAGTCAACGGTATCAAATGACTTCTATTGGCCAAATTGGAATAGGCCTGAATGATTCATTGCATATTTTATATCAAGAAGTAGACCATAGTTTTATCGTAATTTTGCAAGTAGAAGCAAGATTCCCAAATGGTACCTGGGAAGTAAAAAACTGCACACAGCGATGGTAATTTGCACTGCAGAGAAACTGGGTGAGAAACAACAGAGATTGGGGTATAGCTAGAAGAGTTCAAGGTCAAGTAATGTGTTATACTTTGGTTTTATTTTTGATTTTAAATATGTTTCAGACATCAACAGGTTTTTCAGCTGGTAACAAAGAATCCAGTGAAAATGGAGTGAGGAATTGCAAACACAGGAGAAGAAGAGACAGAAATAATGGGGCAAAATCCTGAAGTAAATAGAAGTGATCAAATCAGGATCTGAGGTAAAGAATAGAGCCTTAAAAGTAGATTAGAGCAAAAATATGGTAGATTTGTAAGTACAGAGGCAAATTTTTACGTATTGTCTGGTAAGAGAATTACCTATTTAAGTCATTTTTGCATTTTCTATTTGTACCGGGCATGACATGGAATTCAGAATCACCCAAGTTCAATTTCTAGCTACAACCTATCAACTGAGGAACCTAAAGAAAATAACATCCATGAAGATTAGTTCTCTCATTTTAAAATTGGAACAATAATTTCTATTTTAAAGAGTTCCTGTGATAATTAAATGAGACAGTGTTTGCAAAAATATTAAGTATAATATGTGGCAAAAGGTAAGGTGATGAGCAAATGTGGTTCTGTAGGACACCCTGAACAATGTGCTTGCCTTGTTATTTTCAATGAGCTGACCTTAGATTGCTAAGGGAAATATTTGCTAAGACTTTGTTATAAAGCACTCTTTTACTCACAATAAAGTGCATTTAAATTTGAATAACAAAACCCTTTCCTTATAGCAACTCTCCTAGATAATGGAATAAGAATTTACATAAAATTATAAACATGTTTTTAATTACTTATTTTTTTTTATATTTCATGCCTATCTATGATGAATGGTGCAACACAAGAGTGCTTTCTAAATTATACCTAAATTAATATTAACAGAAATTTTGCTGCATTAATCTTTTTCAAAAATAGCTGGTTGCAGTTATCCAATCTCCACCTTCCCTATATTTTAGTTCTATTTGAAGCAAGACTGATTTGAAGGAGAAAATCCACATTGTGCCTTTCTGGCAAGATTTTTCAGCAAAGAATCAAAACTTGAATTCTCTGAGTTTTCCTTTTTTAAGCTGCATACATCTATGGTTCCCTTATGAGTTTTAGGAATACTGACTTTGCATGCCAGTTTCCCCTCACAGCATCTAGAAATAAATTCTATGTGAAACATGAAATCTCTTGCCCTCCCCACTGGCAGACACTTCAAAACCAAGGACAGAGAAAAATACTTGATTAGAAAAAAAATCTCAAAACTTTAAAATGATGAAATTGATAGAATGCAAAAAGTTTTATTAAATCACTATACTTTTTGGTCATGTTTATCTTCATAAAATTCCTTTTAATTTATATCTATCTCCAAAGTTATCATCTATACCTCATCATCCAACTACTCCAGTCCCCAAAATAAAATTAACCAACCAAACAGTTCAAAATACCCTCTTGTTTTCTTTGATTCCGGTTTGGTCAAAGTATCTCCATTTACCTAATCATCTTCATCTTGGATTTATTCTGAACTATTTCCTTTCCTCCCCCAACCATGTCAAACAATATCTATGCCCTCTATACCATACACTAAGCCCTACAAATCTTTCTCTTTATAAATATATTTAAGATAGTTTTGTATATTTTCCCAATAATGAATTATTAGAGTACTCTGAACACTTATCATCTGTATTGCTACACCATTTCTCTAACTGGACTTACTTTTTGCAGTCTTGTCTCCTACCAAATCATCGTGTACACCATCTGTATTATCACCTTCCTAAAATCCTCTAATCTCTTCATGGATTATTAAATAGGATGTATATTCCTAGCATTGTATATCAGGACATACATGGCCAATCTCTTCTAACCATTTTTTGGATCTCAATCCCTGCCATGCCTTACCTGTATACATTACACTTCAGCAATGCAGAACTATTTGCTATTCTCCAAATTTGTCCTGCAGTCTCCTATAACCATTCCCTTAACATCATGTTCATTCTTATTTGAAATGTTCTCCACTATATAACTGCCTGCTCTCCTAATTAACAGAGAAAACTGAAAATTTCTTGAAGACAAGAATTGTCTTATTGCTCTTTTTCTTATATTCTTTCTTATGGCTTTTTGGACACATATCTAGTGCTCAAAAATTATCAATATTATGCTGAATGCATAAAATAATGGAAATGCAAATAAATAAGTTTGCGAGTGAATCAAAGAAAACCAACATCCAAAGTTGTAATGACATTATACCACTATTTCATATTAGATCATGGATTTTCTGTCTTATTGTCCTATTTTTGTTTAGCTAAAATTTATTCTAGCAAATGCCCTTATCACTAACTTCTCTAAAATAATAAGTCGTTTATTACACATTCTGAATTTCAAGCATAAATGTATGTCTGTTTCTTCTTAACATGAAAATTTTCTATAGCTTCACAGCTGTGATGGCTAATTTTATGTTTCAACTTAATTGGACCCAAATATCTTGTTAAACATTATTTCTGTTGGTGATGGTGTTTTTAGAAGAGATTAGTATTTGAATTGGTGGAATGAACAAATGAGTTTGCTTTCCCCAATATACATAGGCACCATACAATCTGTTAAGGCCCAAATAAAACAAAAAAATAGAGGAAGTTTGCTTGACTGGTTAAAGGATGCAGGGGTGTGGTTCCCACCGCATCCCCAGCCAGCACTCCTATTTGGCCTATGCAGAAACAGAGGAAGCTTGAAGAATGACAATCAATTATAATAATCTTACCCAAGTGGTGACCCCAATTTCAGTTGCCATGCCAGATGTGTTTTTATTGCTTGAGCAAATTAACATACCTCCTACTACATGATAAGCAGCTATTGCTGTAGCAAATACTTATTTCTCAATACCTGTTAGCAAAGACTATCAGAAGTAGTTTTCTTTCAGATGGCAAGGCTAGCAACACACCTTTGCTGTCCTACCACTGGGGCATATAAACTCTTCAGCCCTGTATGATAATCTGGTTGGCATCCCTTCCACAAGATATCATACTGAACCATCATTTTGATGTCATTATGTTGATTGGACCTAGCGAGCAAGAATTAGTAACTGCTCTAGACTAATTGGTAAGACATTTGCTTATTGTTGGTGGGAAATAAATTTGACTAACATGCAGCAGCCTTACACCTCAGTGAAGTTTCTAGGGTTGTAGTGATATGTAGCCTGTCAAGATGTTTCTTCTAAGTTGTTGCATCTGGCCCCTCCTACAACCAAAAAAGTGCAATGCCTACTGCTTCTCTTTGGATTTTTGAGGCAACATAATCCTCATTTTGGTGTGTTACTCCTGACCATTTACCGAGTGATTCAAAAGGTGCTAGATTTGAATGGGGTCCAGAATAAAAGAAGGCTCTGCAACAGGTAAATCTGCTGTGAAAGCTGTTCTGTTCCTTGGGCCACATAATCCAGAACATAAAATGTTACTTAAATTGTCAGTGGTAGATAAGGATGATGTTTGGAGCCTTTGACATGTCCCCGTAGGTGAATCACAGCACAGACTCCTGGCATTTTGGAGCAAAGGCCTCACATCCTCCACAGATAACTGCTCTGCATTTGAAAAGCATCTCTTGGCATACTACTGGGCTTTAATGCAGACTGAATATTTAATCATGGGCCACCAAGCTACTATGTGACCTGAGCTGCCTATCATGAACTGGGTGTAATCTGACTCACCAAACCATAAAGATGGTGCAGAGCAGCATCATCAAATGGAAGTGATATATATATCTATATCTATATATGTGTATATATATATATATATATATATATATATATATATATGAATAAAATCAGGCCCTGAAGGCACAAGTTAGATGAAAAAGTGGTCCAAATGCCCATGGTCCTCATTCCCACTACACTGCCTTCACTCTCTGCCTTCACACAAGGTTTTTATGGGGAGTTTTCTGTAATCGGCTGACAGAGAAAGAGAAGACTGAGGCTTGGTTTAAAGATAGTTCTGGAAGATATATATACATCACCCAAAAGTGAACAGTTGCAGCATTATAGCCCCTTTTTGGGACTCCCTGAAGGAAGGCGGTGAGGGGAAATCCTCCCAGTGAGCAAAACATCAGGAATTTTGCATCTGGTTGTGCACTTTGCTTAGGAGAAATTGCTAAGCATATGATTATATACCAATCCATGGGCTGTAGCCAATGGTTTAGCTGAATAGTAAGGGACTTAGAAGAAACATGATTGGAAAATTGTTGATAAGGAAATTTGGAGGAGAAAATTGCTTCTCTGAATGGGCAAAAATGTGAAGATATGTGTGTTACTTGTGAATGCTCACAAAGTTGACCTCAGCAGAGGAGGATTTTCATAAATGAGTGGGTAGGATGACATATTTTGTGGATATCAATCAGCCTCTTTCCACACTACCCCTGTCATTGCCCAACGGGCTCATGAATAAAGTTGGCATGGTATCAGGGATGCAGGTTATCCATGGGCTCAGCAACATTAATTTCCACTCTCCAAGGATTATCTAGCTATAACCATTGCTGATTGCCCAATATGCAAGCAGTAGAGACCAACATTCAGTCACTCTTATGGCACCATACCCTGGGAGTGAGCAGACAGCTACCTCGTGGTAGGTTGATTGCATTGGACAGCTTTTATCCCCGAAGGACAGCATGTCCTTACTAGAATAGTCCTTACTCTGGATATGGATTTTCCTTCTCTGCATGCAATAAAAGAGGCCTAAGGGAGCTTGTTTGCCCTTTTTGCCACATGAGGACTCAGTGAGAAGGCACAGTAAATGAGGAATGGGCCCTAACCAGACACTGAATCTTCCAGTGCCTTGATCCTTGAATTCCTAAACTCCAGAACTGAAAGAAATAAATGTATGCACTTTATACACTACCCAATTTATGGCATTTTTGTTATAGCAACCTGAACAGACTAAGACAGATTCAAGAAGAAGATACCTGTCTTCCGAAAGATAGACACTGAAGATTTTACCTTTTGTTTTAAGGAAAGGATTTCAGTGCTTTTGTTTGTACACAGCATAGTTATATTATGTTAGACAGAATTAGGACTTCTTATTGTGTCTATTTGGAAATAGGTATGGTTTATGGAGATGCATATGAATGGCAAATTGACAAGGGGTGGACTTGTGATGACTAATTTTATACGTTAACTTGACTGGGCCACAAGATGCCTAGATGTATGATTATTTCTTGGTGTTTCCATAACAGTATTTCCAGAAGAGATTAGCGTTTGAACTAGTGGACTGAATAAAATAGATCACCTTTCCCAATGTGGGTAGGCATCATCCGACTTGTTGAGGGCCAGAACAGAACAAAGAGACAGTGGAAAGTTGCCTCTCCTTGTCTACTTGAGCTGAGACATCAGTCTTCTGCCTTTGGACTGGAACTTATGCCATTGGGACTTCTGGTTTTTAGGCCTTTAGACTTGGACTAGAATTTATACCACTGGCTTTCCTGGGTCTCCAGCTTATAGGTAGCAGATTGTGGGGCTTCTCAACCTCCATAACTGTGTGAGCCAATTCCTTATAATATATTTCATATAGAATATGCATATATATATGTAATTTATATTTATGTATAAATAGCTCCTATTTGTCTTGTTTCTCTGGAGAATTCTGATTAATACAATGGGCTATCAGCCTCTCTTAGTAGGATAGGTTTATCTGATTGAGCCAGGAAAATAGCAAATTCTAGCCTGCATGCCTCCTGACATGCAACCTGCTCTCAGATCCCAAACATTTACTGTATGTTTCTTTAGCCTTGGACTATGCTGCTGTCATAACGATTCTTTTTCCCTGCTCCTTTCCATTTCTCCCATCCCTTCCCTGTATGAAAGCAATGGTGACATTTAAATTAATTGATATCTGAATGCTGAAGGGACATAGTACAAGTGCGGAGTTTGGACAGCAAGTGTGTGTCAGTTTAATCATTTTATAATTTCTAAAATGTGTGTGAAATGATCAAAATCATTGGAAACTACCCTAGAGTCAAATAATAAAGCTTTTTTTTTTTGAGACAGAGTCTCGCTCTGTTGCCTGGGCTAGAGTGCTGTGGCATCAGCCTAGCTCACAGCAACTTCAAACTCCTGGGCTCAAGCAATCCTCCTGCCTCAGCCTCCCAAGTAGCTGGGACTACAGGCACGCACCACCATGCCCGGCTATTTTTTTCTATTTTTAGTTGTTTGGCCAATTTTTTTCTATTTTTAGTAGAGACGGGGTCTCGCTCTTGCTCAGGCTGGTCTCGAACTCCTGAGCTCAAATGATCCTCCCACCTTGGCCTCCCAGAGTGCTAGGATTACAGGCGTGAGCCACCGTGCCCGGCCTCAAATAATGAAATATTTTATATTATACAAAAAGCAACATTTAACTATTACTTTATTACTCCAGAAGTATAAAATATAAATTTTTGTTTATATTGTTTTATTGTTTTATGATTTTTTGACATATAGTATAAAATATATAGGTTGAAAAATCATCTCCTTCAGAAAAATGGAAGTCCAGACTCAAAATATGTATGAGATGAGATCACTGTGATAATAAGCATGACATGGTTGATCAATGTCCTTTCATTGTTTCACCCCTTCCGAAAGTTATTAGCATTCCATTACTTTGTAACTCATCAGCATCTCCAAATCACATAATAATTATTCCACAAAATATAAACTAGAAGTTGACTTGTGATTAATTTTGGAAACATAGAATATTCATGAGTTATTCCATTACTATTCTTATGTATTTTAAACTCTCTTAATAACTACTTTTGGAGAAATCATTGACTCAGTCATTCAATCTGAACATGCATTTGATGGTTATTAAACTCAGACATATGTCTACAGAATTCAAGTATCCAATCTCCATTAAAATTAAAATATGAAATCAACCTCCTATTCATAACATAATTGTACTGTGTTTTGACAAGTGTATCATCATAATCTGTGCATCGGGTTTGAATGTACAACTGTTTTTCTTAATTGCCAGGAACATGTTTGTCCCTTTATCAGATATTACAATTGTTCTTTCTGTGTGTGTATAATGAAAAATTCTCTCATAAATTCCAGAAATCCCAAAATAATTTCATGATGTGGTCTCAATACTGAATATACAATATTTTTGACATGATCAGGGCACTCCCCATGGGTGATACTGCTGCTAGTGTATTGATTAGTGTCAGGTTAAGTTACATGAGGCCTAGTAATGAGGCTGACACATTGGGAAGAGAATATTCAAATGAGGGTTCTGACTTGGAGAATCACCACCTTGCTGTCATGAAGGAAACGTGAGGATGTGACTGGAAGAATGTCCTTCCTCTCATTCACTAATATAAAACTCCAATTTTCTTGCAAATATTAACTTACAAAAAACTAATTCACTCATTTATTTATTCATTCATTTGACAAGTATTTTTGAGTTCCAATTATGTATAAACACACTGCTAGATAATGAAAATGCCAGTGCCTGAAATGCATAAGCTAAACATGACCCATGACTTATGGAAGTTATTCCAAAAAGAGAGAGACAGGAAATATTTATTATACAATTAATTGCATTGTGATCAGAAAAATGAAAAAGTACAGAAAGCTGTGATAGCATTAGAAAGGAGCCCTGATGTAGTCTGTGAAAGAAAGGGAGGTTTCTTTGTGATAGTGTCATTCAATATGTCATCTAAACGACGATTTAAGACAAGCAATGTGAGGAATGGAAGAGAAGTGGAGAGACTTGCAGTTTCAAAAGCATTTAAGATTGGACAAGATATTTGAAAAACTGAAAAAAAAAATCTGTATAGCTGAATCACTGAGAATTGAGGAAAGCAGAAGCCAGTGCAGGTCCTTTTAGGCCACAGTCTGGTCACAAATTGAGAGATCCATTAATATATGTTTTTCCAAACTTCTTATTAATTCACCTTTTTATTTTTTTTCTAAATGTTTCATAATTCTATCAAAGCATTATTCATAGATATCTCAGGTCTTCTCTCCATTGAGGTAACACTGAAAATGTGATTATGCTACTTGATATTCTAATGCTAATAGGTTTTACTTTCTTCACCGTCAATTAGAATCGTGCAAAAGTGGGATTTCAGTACTGTTGTATACACTTTTGACCAGGGCAAGGAAGTTAACGGTACAGTGTTATGTGTAAATTAGGCTTGGGTATTTTTTTTCCCATCAAACCAGTGGTCATAGGGATTACTAAAGATGCTATACATGTGTTTTGAGATGAGACATAGTGGGGCAAGTGGAGACAAGCTGTGTGAATCAACTCCTCATGCAAATTTTGTGTGCCTGTTGAGTCATTCTCAAAACAATCTCATATGTACCACCTTTACCTCACCATAAAGTGCTGCTGGGCATGTCTAAATTTATTGTTAAAAAGGATGTAATAAAACCTAAGTCACTATGTTTAACTCAAGTGGGACAAACATAGCATATCTCACTGTTAAGCATTTTAGTTTATATCATTGTCCAGAAATAGGAAAAACACTATTTCTCAAAAAGGAAAATAGGTAATTGTTAAGATAGCACAAATTTACTTCCTAATCTTTGGCGGATACTGCTGTGCCTCTTCTGTTGGAGCTTGCCATAGAGTTAAACCAAATCTGTCTCTACCATAGAAGCTTAAGTAACATTAGACCTGTGGAGTTATGAGTTAGCAAAGCTGTATACACTGTAGCCTACATCAGCTTTCTGGACTACTTCAAAGCTAGCCTTTCCTGACTCCGAGTCCAATAAGTGCCACGAAGAGCATATGTTGTCTCTAAATTTCTATAGATCTTAGCAAGCAATGACTGCTTGTTTTAGTGGTCTAAAAAGTAACTGCAGAAACTTGCTTTTTACTGTTGTGGATTGGATTTCTCAAAATTTCCAAGACTTCTAGATTCCTAGTCACTCAACTGACATGGCAAATACCGTAGTTTTCATGAGAAATATCTCCTGTCCTCTGGAATCCAAATAAATTACCTGCTATCCTTTCCTATTCAGCTGCTATTGGGGTAAGAATATCAATGTCACTGGGAGAATGTCTCTTGGAATAGTGAGATGGCCAAGGCCCTTCCTTGACTGTTTCTAGACTTAATAGTTGTTCAGGATCCAAAATTTGATTTAATACCAATGTAAGACATTTTAGGTAGAACTGATATTCTTGCCAGATAAAAATAATTGCTTTCAATTTTAATGATTTCTCAGAAGATTTTTTTAAAAAAATTGAAATCAGAAACTGTACCAAAGGTTTTATTTATTTATTCATTTTAAGAGCACCTATATGAAATAGTAGTGACAATTAACATCACCATTTGATTAAAACCAAGATAATCAACTGGTATTTTTCAAGACATATTTGTTTTGTGCCTCAGAAATAATTGATAATTAAAGGAGGATATCAAAATCCAATAAAACACTATTTTCTAAAGTTACTTAGGTCAGCCTCTTTCTTCTTCTACCCACTCAGTATAATATCAACATCATACACTGCTGATAACAATGGATTGAGAAGGGCTTATCGCCTCTATGATATCCTTTCCCTAAATGTACAACTCCAGTCTAATCATGAGAAAACATCAGGCAACCACACATTAAGGAACATTCTACAAAATAATCGATCAATGCTCTTTAGAAAGTGTCAATGTCATGAAAGGCAAGAAAAGACTGAAAAACTACTAGAGATTGTATGAGACTTAAGAGAAATAACAACTGAATGCATCGTGGGATCTAAACTGGATCCTAGAACAGAAAGAGGGAATTAATAGAAAAACTAGTGAAATCTAAAGTCTGTGGTATAGCCAATAATGTTGTACCAATATCAATTTAGTTTTAATTGTACTATCATTACATAAGATTTGTTAATACTGGGGAAAGCTGGGTCAAGGGTATATAGGAGCTGCGGTATATTTATGAACTCAGTAAGCACTGTCCTTTTAATCTACCCTAGGAAGTAATACTTATCTATAATTATTTATAGGCAGAGCAGACATAGACAAGTGCAGAGTAGTATATGCTGAGTAATAACCCAATAAATTCAGATAAACAATAATGTGAATTATTTATATTGCTGAAAGACTTTTCTGTTTTCTTTTTTTTTAAATTTCAGCATATTATGGGGGTACAGATGTTTAGGTTACGTATGTTGCTCTTACCCCCCCTCCCCCCCGAGTCCAAGTTTCAAGCACGTCCATCTCTAGGATGGTGCGCATTACACTCTTTGTGTATGCATATACTCGTCCCCTCCCCCCGCCTCCTGCTTGACATCCAATAGACGTTATTCTTATATGCACACTTATGTGTTGATCAGTTAATACCAATTTGATGGTGAGTACATGTGGTGCTTGTTTTTCCATTCTTGGGATACTTCACTTAGTAGAATGTGTTCCAGCTCTATCCAGGAGTATACAAGAGGTGCTATATCACCATTGTTTCTTAAAGCTGAATAGTACACCACGGTATACATATACCACGTTTTATTAATCCACTCATGTATTGATCGACACTTGGGTTGTTTCCACGTCTTTGCAATTGTGAATTGTGCTGTTATAAACATTTGGGTGCAGGTATTTTTCTTACAGAGTATCATTTGATCTTTTGGGTAGATGCCTGGTAATGGGATTGCTAGATGGAATGTTCTTCTAATTGTATCTCTTTTAGGTATCTCCATATTGCTTTCCACAGAGGTTGCACTAGTTTGCAGTCCCACCAGCAGTGTATGAGTGTTCCTATCTCCCTGCATCCATGCCAACATTTATTGTTTTGGGACTTTTTGATAAAGGCCATTCTCACTGGAGATAAATGATATTTCATTGAGGTTTTGATTTGCATTTCCCTGACGATTAGAGATGTTGAGCATTTTTTCACGTTTTTTTGCCATTATTCTGTCTTCTTTTGAAAAGATTCTGTTCGTGTCCTTTGCTCACTTTTTGGTAGGGTTGTTTGATTTTTTCTTGTTGATTTTCCTGAGTTCTGAGTAGATTGTAGTTATCAGCCCTTTATAGGATTTGCAGCATGAAAAAAAATTTCTCCCATTCTGTAAGTTGTCTGTTTGCTCTTGTGACAGTTTCTTTGGCTGTGCTGAAGCTTTTTAATTTGATCCAACCCCATTTATTTATTTTGGTTGTTGCTGTGATTGCCTTTGGAGTCTTCTTCATAAATTCTTTGCCTAGGCCAATGTCTAGAAGGGTATTTCCAACATCTTCCTCTAGAATTCTAATAGTTTCACTTCTCAGGTTTAAATCTGTTACCCAGCATGAGTTGATTTTTGTGAGAGGTGAAAGGTGTGGATCCTGGTTCAGTCTTCTACATGTGGCTATCCAGTTTTCCCAGCACCATTTATCGAACAAGGATTCTCTTCCCCAGTGTATGTTTTTGTCTGCTTTGTCAAAGATTAAGTGGCTATATGAGGATGGTTTTATATGTGGGTTCTCAGTTCTGTTCCACTGGTCAATGGCTCTATTTTTGTGCCAGTACCAAGCTGCTTTGATTACTACAGCCTTATAATAAAGTTTGAAGTCTGGTAAGTTGATACCTCCCATTTTGTTTTTATTGCCTAAAAATCTTTTTGCTATGCGGGGTCTTCTCTGATTCCATACGAAGCATAAAATTAATTTTTCTACATCTGTGAAGAATGATGTTGGTATTTCAATACGGATTGCGTTGAACCTATAGATCAGTTTTGGTAGTATAGACATCTTAACAATGTTGATTCTGCCGACCCACGAGCATGGTATGGTTTTCCACCTGTTTACGTCCTCTGCTGTTTCCTTCCTCAATGTTTCATAGTTTTCCCTGTAGAGGTCTTTTACCTCCTTTGTTAAACATATTCCTGGATACTTTATTTTCTTAGTTGCTATTATGAAGGGAATTGAGTCTTTGATTAGGTTCTCAGTATGACTGCTATTGGCATATATGAAAGCCTCTGATTTGTGTGTATTGATTTTTTATCCTGAGACTTTACCGAATTCATTTATCAATTCCAGGAGCCTCTTGGTTGAATCCATGGGGTTTTCTAGATATAATGTCATGTCATAGGCAAATACTGAGAGTTTGATCTCTTCTCTTCCCATCCATATGCCTTTAATTCTTTTCTCTTGCCTGTTTGCTGTGGCCAGGACTTCCAGCACTATGTTGAATAGAAGTGGAGATAGTGGGCAACCTTGTCTCGTTCCAGTTCTGAGTGGGAATGCTTTCCATTTTTCCCCATTCAGAATGATATTGGCTGTGGGTTTGTCATAAATGGCTTGTATCATTTTTAGGTAAGCCCCATCTATCCCTATTTTGTTAAGCATTCTTATCGTAAACGGGTGTTGAATTTTGTCAAATTCTTTTTCTGCGTCTATTGAGAGAATCATATGGTTTTTGTTTTTGCTTCTGTTTATGTGGTGAATTATGTTTATAGATTCGCGTATGTTGAACCATCTCTGCATCTTTGCAATGAAGCCTACTTGGTCATGATGGATCATTTTCTTAATAAGCACCTGGATTTGGTTAGCTACAATTTTGTTGAGAATTTTTGCATCTGTATTCATAAGGGATATTGGTGTATAGTACTCATTTTTTGTTGCGTCCTTTCCTGGTTTTGGTATCAGGGTTATGTTGGCTTCATAAAATGTGTTGGGGAGAAATCCATCCTTATCAATGCTGTGGAATAATTTCTGCAGGATAGGCACCATTTCTTCTTTGTAGGTATGGTAAAAATACGGGTGTGAAACCACCTGGTCTGGGACTTTTCTTTTTTGGAATGTTTTTTATTGCTGTTTCAATTTCAGTCCTTGATATTGGTCTGTTCAGGAATTCTATTTCTTCCTGGTTGAGCCTAGGGAGGCTACGTGTTTCTAAAAATTTGTCCATTTCCTCCACATTTTGCATTCGTGTGCATAAAGGTTTTTGCAATATTCATAAATTATATCTTAAATCTCCACAGCATCAGTTGTAACTTCTCATTTTTTGTTCATGATGGAGCTCATTAGGGATTTTTCTTTTCTGTTTTTGGTTAGTTTAGCCAAAGGTGTGTCAATTTTATTTATTTTTTCAAAGAACCAACTTTTTGTTTTATTAATCTTCCATATAGCTTCCCTGTTGTCAATTTCATTTATTTCTGATTTGATCTTATTAATTTCCCTTCTTCTGCTGGGTTTGGGTTTGGCCTTTTCTTCTTTCTCCAGTTCTTTGAGTCGATTCATTAGGTTGTCTCTTTGTGATCTTTTTGACTTTTGGATATAGGCATTTATGGAAATAAACTTTCCTCTCAGGACTGCTTTGCCTGTGTCCCACAGATTTTGATAACTTGTGTCACCTTTGTCATTTAGTTCAAAGAATCTTTTGAATTCCATCTTTACTTCCTCATTTATGAAGGAATAGTTCAGCAGAAAGTTGTTTAATTTCCATGACTTGGTGTAGAGATGAGAGTTTCTGTTGGGGTTGATTTCTGTTTTTATTGCACTGTGATCTGAGAAGATACATGGTATGATTTCTATTTTTTAAAATTTTTTGAGACATGCTTTGTGTCCTAGAATATGGTCAATCTTAGAGAATGTCCCATGAGCTGATGAGAAGAATGTGTATTCAGTGGTTTTTGGGTAGAATGTCCTGTAAATGTCAGTCAAGCCCATTTGTTCTAGAGTTCTGTTG
>RJWJ010014007.1:0-38791 GCA_004363605.1 Indri indri | reverse complement strand
CGGTTTCTTTTATACTTATGAGCAAATCCAGGCTCAAAAATATTTTAACTTGCCCAAGGTAATGTGGATAGGACAGTTCTCCAGGTGGCCTTGGACCAACCCAGTTCTCCCTCCATTCTTGCTTGTAGTTCATAAGAATAACTGCGGAATGTGCTAAGAATGCAACATCCTGAGATAGGGAGGGACTGGCCTGAACAGCCCTAGCTTCTGTTTTTTTTTTTTTTTTTTTCCCTAGAAACAGATATCCTTCCATGCTTTAGCCCAGCATGTCATGTTCCCCTGTGCATAAAATTCAACATGGGCTGCTTTCTGAGGTCTCTCAGCTGTGGTGCAAGGGAGACACGCACGGTCAGGATGGTATCCCCCCTGGAAAGCTTTCCTGAGCCTTAGGGGACCTACAAGTCAAGCTCTACTTCATTGTATAATAAATTTTAGTTCTGCCTTCTTTCTCAGCATTTCAACCAGATGACTTAGCCATACTCAAGCTAGAAAGGAGCCATATGGCATTAAGCTACATGGCTTCTGTTGTCCCTTTTTGCCCATCTATAAGTAATAAATCTGCCTTGCGTAACTTGCTGTGTTGGGTGTTCTATCTCACCAGACTTGGGCAAGTTGGTAACCAGTGCATAGTGAACCCGATTCACACTGTGAACAGCGAGTGGACCAAGTAACAGGCAGCACTGAAGTTGGAACTCAGGATGTTTGGCTGCTAGAGCAGTACTTATTCCACTACGATGCATTATCTCATAAATATTGGTTAAGTTATTTAATATGTCCAAGGCTCTTTTAGCAAGTACTGAAGATTTTTCTTGAAAAATGGCAGGAATTTTTTCAATGGTAGTAGCTAAGTTAAACAAAACAGATCAAATAAGATAGTTGTATTAATATCTATTCTAAATAGAATGCTTAGAGAAGAGTGTGCTGAATTGATGAAGATGAGGAAGGTGATGAAGATTTGTGGAGATTCTGAAACGTTCTTCAGAGAATCTTTAAGGACTTTGGTGAAATGGTAATATGGGGGTATAGCTGTAGTCCTTTCATATGAATTTTACTTTAAAATATGAAACTATTATTTTATTTTTCTTAATATTTACATATATAAATTATGATGGCATGGGATCTTTTATAAATCTGGATGAGAAATGAAAAAAGAATGGAGAAAAAATTGAGAGAATTTCTTCCAGGTATCATGAGCATTGAAAGAGAAAGGCAGAGAAGGGAAACATTTCTGAAAGAGCCTGCTGATGTGTATTGAACTGAAATGTGTGGGAAGTGAAAAATGAACAGAAGTGGGGATCGTGAGGTATGCAAGATAACAGAGGAGATGCAGGAGGTGAGCATGGACTGACCCCATCCTTCTCGTTTCTTCTCTGAAGGGCCTTGGAAAAACTCTGAAGACATATGCGGTAAGCAGGCCCTAAGAGGGCCCCAGTGATCTCCACCTTCTGCTTCTAGCCCTTGTGTAATTTCATCTTCTTGAGTGTGGACTAGATTTAGCAAATTGTATCTAGTGAATAGAATGAGGCAGGAGAAGGGACGTCATTTCTGAGATTAGATTACAAAAAGTCTTTAGTTTCCATCTGTGCCACCTGTCCCTGATCTTCATGGTGTTTCCTCTC
This sequence comes from Indri indri, assembly GCA_004363605.1. Lineage (NCBI taxonomy): Eukaryota > Metazoa > Chordata > Mammalia > Primates > Indriidae > Indri > Indri indri. Next base: position 37,172 of record RJWJ010014007.1, on the reverse strand, counting down.
CCTCCCTCCCTGCCTTCCTCCCTTCCTTTCTTGTTTCTTTCTTCCTTTCTTTCTTTCTTTTTCTCTCTCTCTCTCTCTCTTTTTCTTTCTTTCTTCTTTCTTTTCTTTCTTTCTTTCTTTCTCTCTCCCATCTCTCTAATTTTCTCTCTCTCTTCCTCTCTGTCTTATTACATGCTCTGGGGAAATCAAGCTTCCACGTTGCGAATGACCCTATGCAGAAGCCAACATTTCAGAAACTGAGGCCATGGGTTCAACAGTCCACAAGAAACTAAAGCCTTTTGAATACCTGTATGAATGGATCATCCAGCCCCAACTCATTTTTGAGATGACTATACTTCCAGCCTGCTTTACTATTCTGAATTAATATTAATAGAGAATAACCTATCTACATGTAAAATTTCAAAACTTCATAAATAAAATGCTCTATAATGCAAAGGAGAAATGAAAAGGAATAATTTGATGTAATGTAATATGCATTTCAATATGTAAGCATTTCTGCATGACTACACTTGAAGGCATATTGAAGCAGTCAAATGCTTGAATCTATGTGTGACTTCAAAATCAGACTGCTACAGTTGCGTCACCTTTTCAGATACCATGAGCAACGTTTCCAATGGTGATGTGATTTTCCAAAATGGCAAATGACTCTTAATACAGTAACACAAAACACCAACTTCCCTAGAAATATACAGTAGCTAAATCCCTGGAATATAGTTATGGCATTATATTAATTTTTAAAACTTTTTCTTGTAGATGGGTTATTATCTATTAATTTCATTTCAGAATTGTAAAGGAGGCATAAAAAGTAATTATTACTAAAAAAAGAGGATATTAAGTCTAATAGGATGGAGCATTGGTCTAGAAAAAAATCTTGAATCTAGAGAAAATTGAATTGACTTGGTAGGCAGTAAAAAATCAGCTCAGCAATTCAATACTAAAAGTGGGAAAAATCTATAACTCAAGGAATTCCTGGCCAGTAATCTACAGTTCCCCTTAAAAATAAACATTGTAACCTTCACCTTGTAAGATATTGATTCCTTGTAATCTTTGACACTACAACACCAGCTATTGTCCTTCAGTGCCTTTCTTTATTACTTCTTAATTAGTCAAGCTCTACTTCATTGTATAATAAATTTTAGTTCTGCCTTCTTTCTCAGCATGTCAACCAGATGACTTAGCAATCCATACTCAAGCTAGAAAGAAGTTACACAACACTAATCCTTGAGAAATTCTGGAATATTTCTAATGTGGGCCAAATACGAGCTGAACATTAATTTTAGATCATCCCTTGGATGAAAACGTTGTCATTGTGGGATTGGTTTTTAAATGTATAAACTTTAGTATTTTAATGTATGCATTGCTCTTCAATTTTTACTTTATTATCTTTGATGGCTTATGAATGTCACTGTCTAGAGATCCTATGCATTATAAAGCAGTGGAGCTATACAAATGTCTTCTGACAATCCTGTAGGCATTAGCAGGTTAAGAAATCGTAATCTCCACAATAGTGATCACAGCATAACTAAAATGTGTGAAGAATTTTCGTCTGTATTAGCAGCGGGAAAAAGACAGGAAGGAAGGAGAGATGAAGGAAAACTGGGAAGAGAAGATGTGGTTACTTAATGCAAGAGCAATTGCTTTGAAAGGTTGATGACTCTGGTGGTTTTCAGCTGGTCAATAGTGCTGAGTAGTGAAAACCCTGAGGTCATTTGCAGAAAAGCCTCCTAGTTTTCAGAACCATATTGCAGTCATATAAAACTCCATCACTCGAACCTGTAAAACCTGCACTCTGCATTCAAAGGCAGAAAAATCAAACCCATCTCTTATTACCCACCATTGACTTTCTAGGATATAATACCTTGCATTGTTTTTTGCTGTTAGGCTACTTGGCCTTGCCTGCAGCCCTTTTAAAAGATAAAAATGGTGAACTTGCCTTACCTCTCTGTGCTGCTCCACATGCTCACAGGTCATTAAGGTTTTATTTTCTTCCAGTTATCGGTCTTAGTCAATGTAGTATTCATGGAATCCTTTGTGAGCTCTTCACATGAACTTGTAGTTGTGAAACTGAGCACAGAATAAGTCTCAGCAGTTGATTTGTGCATCTCTAGCTAAACCCCTATTTCAACCTCTAAAGTAGTTGTCATGAACTATCCTCAGGCTCTAACTATATCCCTTCCCTTCCCAGTTTCAGCAAATGATCTGCTTCTTTCACTAAAAACAAACCAAACCAAAACAAAACAAAACAAAACAAAAAACAGTAGTGACTAAGTGTAAAGGCCTTCAGCTTCCCTCCTCTATCTAAAAGTATAACTTCAGTTCTATCCATCTTTGCCACCTTCCCTCCGATCTCAGTAAAGGAATAGCCCTACTCTGTTCTAAGGTTAAGGCTTCTCTATATCTGTACAATCTTCAATCTGCTCACTATGCTCTCTATAAAATTGTCCCTTGAATTATTCTCACTCTTATAATTCAACACATCCCTCCCCAATTTCTCTCAATTCTTAGTCTACAAACTCACACTCAAAATCTCCACTCACTCCCAAATTGCTTTACTTCTCAAGATACAGTCCTATGTCTATAATTTCCATCAGTATCCATTTTTTCAGAGAATAGTATTTCATTGTCTTCTCTTAGTGTCTTCGATCTACTCAAATTTGGTTTCTGTTCCTAACAATTTGAATAAAATTACTCTCATAAGGTTTCCCCTACTCGCTTGCTTCACACTTTTACCCACTAATCCTAGGATTTGCTTTGGTTTCTGGAGAGGAAAATAGTTGACAGAGTCCTGGGTCATGCTCTTTCATGAATCTAATACTTAATATAATACTTACTACTTAATGTGATGTAAGGGAACTTTGAAATAAACGAAGGCAAAAATTATAGCTTTAGAAGGATGGGGGGATGTGTGTAAAGACTGTTAAAACTGGTAGAGACGAGAATTGTCACTCTAATCTCAAGAGCAGCAGCAGAAGACATTGCTAGAAACAATAGGAACACAGCAAACAAAAATGATTTGAGTTGAGAGCTAGAGCCCCAGCAGTAGCTAACAGAAACTGGACACTCGTGGAGGATAGATACAGGCATTGAGGTGAGGTTCCACCTATGATGCTGGAGGCAAGTTGTGAGCCAAGTGCTCCCACAGTCACATGTCAACATCAGGTAGGATCTGGCTTGTTTTTAGGTTGTGCGTGGGGTTGTGTGTTGTATCTCACCTAAGAGGCCAGTCCAGTCATTAAGCAAGCAGAGTTAAGTGTCTAACAGTTCTGGTCTATGAGTCACACTGGACTTTGAATCCCAACTTAGCCATATTTTGACTGTGAGATATAAAAGAAGTTAAGAAGTATGATCTGGGAGAAATGCTTGGGAGTAGGAGTGATGGATGCTATAATTAGTTAATAACATCTGCGAGCCAAGACACCCACATGTTGGACCTCTCCTAACTGAGCCAACTCAGAGAGGGATGGATTTCCTTCTGTTCATTCCTAAAGTGACTTCTGACCACTCCAGGAATATTATCGAATCTAGAGAGTTGAATAGCCTCAGAGTACTCGAGGCCAGAGATAGCTGTGCCACCTAAGGAGGCTGAAGCCAAACAATATGTGGCATCTTTCACCAATTCATGATTGCTTGAAAAACACCACTTGAAAAATCCATGAAATAATTGACAGGGAGACAAAGGGTTGCCAAAAGTCCTGTTAAATGATTATTTGACTTCATTTTTAACCAAAGCTGGTGGATATCTAAGTAATATATATTATCAAGTTTAGTCTTTATAACAACTCTATGAGGTAGATAATATAATCTCAGTTTTATAGAAAATTAAGGATAGAAATAGTGAAGGAAACATGCCCATGATCACAAAGCTAGTAAAATAAGAGCATTATTTTGGGCTGAATTTTGTCTTTCTCTATGTCTCACATTCTTTCTCTTACCATTTACCTGTTGGTAAAGCCAGCAGATGTACTTGAAGATAATAGAACTGCATTTCTTTGAAAAAGTCCTTTGGCTCAGCCGTTTCCTAAGCCAGCTCAGGCTTGGTCTTCTCTAGCTGGGTGCATTGAGAAGTCTGACTCTGCTCTTTTCAGCAATTTTCATGCCCTATGACTGTTGGAAGACACCATGTCTGGAAATCACACCCAGATGACATCTCTGCTGCTTTAACAGGAAATGGAATCTTTCCTTTAACTTTGTGTATATTCTGCCAAATAGTTTTACTTCTCCAAATTATAACCATATGACATAGCAATCACTAGATGTTTACCATCTAAAGTCGATGTTTTTGTTTTCGTTTTGTTTTAAATCAATCCAGAGAGGGTCGTTTCTGTTGGACAATGCCTTTGGTCTTTAGAATTTGCTCTTTCTTGAGCATCACAAAGGCACGAACAAGGGAAAAATGTGCTCCTCTCCTACAAATATGAAAAAGCACTTTGGTTACACATTCCAGAGATCTCATTTGCCCCACAGTCCCCTACTTTGTGACATGCCATATAATCATCACACCTGAGTAGCTAGATTGAACGAGAAACTTTTATCAAACACTTCTGGGCAGGTAGTACCATGCATTAGAAAAATGCATATGCTTTATATTAGGTCACTAAACATGAGATGTCCAAATTCAAGTCAAATGTGTAGTTTATTATAACTCAAACAAGAAGTACAATTAATCAACATATGCACCTAAACTATGGACACAGTTTTGCCATCTTAACAGTAGCTAGTTTATGCCAGCAGCAAAGACGTCTGAAAAGTGAGTGGCAATGAAATTGTGAAAGGCATTTTCCACAGCTTCTTGAGAATTGAATATTTTTCCTTGCAAGAAGGGGTCCGAAGAAGTGGTAGTCTGTTGGTGCAAGGTCTGGTGAATACGGTGGATGACAGAGAGTTTCCAAGTCCAGCCTCTGTAGTTTGAGCAGTGCCGTTTGTGCGACATGTGGTTGAGTATTGCCTTGCAAGAGGATTGGCCTGTCTCTATTGGCTAATCTCAGCTGCTTAATCATAAGCATCCTCATCTTTTTGTCCAATTGGTTGCAGTAGACATCCACTGTAATCGACTGACTAGGTTCCATGAACCTGTAGTGGATAATACCAGCTCTGGACCACCAAACAGACACCAGTAGCTTTTTCTGATGCATATTCAGTTTGGGACTGTGTTTTGGCACTTCATCTTCATCCAACCATTGTGCCAAACGCTTATGATTGTCAAAAAGAATCCATTTTCATCACATATAACAATACAGTGTAGAAATGGTTCGCCTTTATGTTGTGACAACAAAGAAAGGCAAGCTTTGATTTCTCTTCTGACACTCATTTAATTCATGCAGAACCCATCTATCCAGGTTCTTTACCTTGCCCATTTGTTTCAAATGGTCCAATATTGTTGGAATAGTAATGACAAACCTTGCTGCTAATTCATGGGTAGGTTGAGATGGATTCGCTTCCACTATAACTTTCAGCTCATCATTACCACCTTGGGCTCAGGTCACCCACGTGGCTCATTTTCAAGATTAAGATCACCAGAATAGAACTTCTCAAACCATCCATGTACTGTGCATTCATTAACCACATCCTTCCCAAACGGTTTGTTGATATTTCAACCTGTCTGTGCCACACCGTGACTTTTATTCAAAAATAACACAACTTTTTGACTTATCTATGGTTTCACAAAAATTGCTCTAAAAAAAAATTTGAAAGATAATCAAAAGCCAAACCATGTGTTTGAAAGACTGAAGATGTACCTTCACAATAAAGATAAAACAAGAGGTGTCAAAATGAAATGTCATAGATATCAACTGTCAAACTTAGTACTTAAGGAAACCGAACATTTCATCATTAATAACCTAATAGTTAGCCTTGATTTTGAATCCCGATCTTCACCATTTTTGGCTGTGTGACCTTGAGCAAGTCAACACCTCTCTAACTCCATTCTTTTTTTTCATATATATAACATTGATACTATTAATAATACCCCTCTCATAGGGTAGTTGAGAGGACTAAGTAAGATAAAATGCCCATCCAATAGCAAGCATTTAAAACGTTCATCCCCATTTCTTCAGACATGGTAAGCAGTCACTATAAAGAATTTCCTGGTCAAAATAGGCCCTACTACTAACCTGAAATTCTAAAAACAGAATATTCTGTAGGGAAGGTAATGCATTAAACTATATCATCTACTGACACCTTGATTAGAATGAGTATCTCCAAACTTTTGTGATTTGACAAATAAGCTGAAAATCCTTCCCTACAAAATAAAATACCTTGTATATATATATTTTTTGAGACATAGTCTCACTGTGTTACCCAGGCTAGAGTGCCGTGGCATCATCCTAGCTCACAGCAACCTCAAATTCCTGGGCTCAAGCAATCCTTCTGCCTCAGCCTCCCGAGTAGCTGGGACTACAGGCATGCGCCACCATGCCCGGCTAATTTTTTTTTTCTATATATTTTTAGTTGTCCGGTTAATTTCTTTCTATTTTTAGTAGAGACGGGGTCTCGCTCTTGCTCAGGCTGGTTTCGAACTCCTGAGCTCAAACAATCCGCCCACCTCGGCCTCCCAGAGTGCTAGGATTATAGGCGTGAGCCACCGTGCCCAGCCCCTTGTATATGTTTTGATAGAAGGGAGACACTGCCCAGGAGGGGTGGCTCTGTGCTGGCGGTGGGCATTTGAAGTTACCTTGAGTAGCAAAGAGGGAATATCAAGCCCCAGGAGAGACAGGAGGAAGGTCTAGCAAAGGGGCAAGCACCCTAAAAAGAGAGGAGAAGTATGAGAGAGTCAGGTATCATTTTTCTTAGTGAGTAAGGGCATAAGAAAGGATTTCAGAACAATGGCAGGTTAAATATATATGTGTATTTTTCTCTCATATATATCCCCCAGTGGAACATAAGCTACATGAGGGACTTTGTTTAATTCACCCCTATACCTTTAACACCTACGATAGGCCTGGCACATAGTAGGTACTTATTAAATATTTATTAAATTAATGAATAAATAACCTCCTAGTCATCATGCACTAAGAAGTGCCTAACTGTGCGTTAATCTGCGTATCCATGGTCCCATCTGATCTTTACAACTGCTCTTTAATATAGGCATTGTCTTTGTTTATAAATGCAGAAACAGGCTACAAAAATGTAAGAACTTTTGCCAAGGTCGCATAGCTAATCAGCAAATAAATCATGGTTTAAACCCAGGTCTATGTAGCTTTAATCCATTCTTTTCCATTATACGTTACTTGACAAATATATCTCAGCTATGTGCCTCCGCAGCAGATGCTGTGGTATCACTGCTCATATCCCCTCAGAATTCACCTCTCAATCATGAAGTCTTCTTATTGCAATTACTTAAGGGCTATTTTTATTTTTCTGGCTGAGGGAGAATGCGTGGCCTGCATACAGAGCAAGCCGGATGTGCCAGAAAATTAATGTCCCTGGAAGACGCCATCAAATCAATGACAGATGGGGAGTTAGAGAAAAATATCCCAACTTTTCACCCTCCAGTTAGCTAACCCTGAGGTTATGTTCTGTACTGTCTCGAGAGGGACTGAATCCAGTTGCCCACAGGGATAACTCACTAGATAACACCCACTTTGCTGACCTTGTCCTGTTCTCCAATTCACTTGCCCACTCTCCCTTTCTTACTTGCAGGAATCACCTCCCAAATAAACTACTTACACCCAAACCATTTTCTCAGGGTCTGCATCTGGAGAACCTAACTTAAGAGAGTCCCTCTCAGTGGTCCCAAGGACTCCTCGTGATTTTAGTTCTGTAACAGGCCCTTGGAGACCTCTGAGCTTAGGTCATTGAGAGTCAAAGAGCAGAGCAAGGATTAATGGCTGTGTACCACTCTGCCACGTAGCATCGGGACATGCCCATTTCTTCATCAGTCTCAGTCTGAATATTCTCGTATACATATGAAAAGCTTTTTAATGCTTCGGGCATTTTCAGGACCCATCATTTCAGGATGTCATATTGGAATCCAACAAGACGCAAAGGTATGATTGCTCTCAATGATTTTTCATATGCTCTTTTGTAACAGTGATAAAATATGCTGGGAGAATCTTTCTAAGAAGGGACTGACTTTGAACACTCTCTGACAATATGTGGAGCTTACATAATAATCACCTAAAAATGTACTCTGTAGCAATTCCTTTTGCTTATACACTTCACCACAAAATATGATATTTTTATTCACATTTACAGCATTACTGAGGTTTCTAGAGTGTTTTATATTCAGGTATTTCGTTAACATCCATCTTTCTTGAACTTTATTATTGACCCATAAGTTAAGTAATTCTGCCTTTCAGCAGACTTATAGATCAGCCAGAGAAATAAACTCAGGAGTAGAAGTCAGGGTACATTCAGTATAACTTTCCATTGAGATTTGGGAAATTCAACCATATCCTATTAGTTTCATTTTCCCAATGAAACTCTTTTGAAGTAACTTGGCTGACAGACAACCAATGTTAAAATAGATTATGTAAAAACCAGATTGACTTAGAAAGAATTTTTAATGTGAATAAGAAGAAAATAAATGCAAGCACCGGCCTGTAAATAACCCGGGACAAGAACATTTAATCAGGCTGGGGTAGCCGACTTTAATTCCATCAGAGCTCCATGCCTGCTTGCTCATCACCAGATTTCAGGGCCTGGCTCACTGCCTGGTCCAGGAGAGGCACTAAAGTATTTGTTAAACTAATTAATAAACGATGAAAATATGTGTGCTCTTTATTTTTAAAAACCGACCCGTTTTTAAAAGTGTCCATGGTAAAATAGAACTTGGGGAGGAAACTGACTGTATGTTAATGTTAGACTACCTGTTTTACTTCTGAAAAAGGTTTCAGGAAGGAATATACCACTCTCTTTTGTGAAAAGCAAGTATTCTGATTAATTTCGGCAAAAGACTTTCATAGGAAAAAGTAGCAATAAATGGCCCAGTTTTCATTCAATGCTTGTCTTTAAATAAGGCTAAACTCCCACAGCACTAAAAGGAGTATCTCCAATGATATTATATTCAAGCCCCACAGCAATTGCCTCGAACCATTTTCTTTGCCTTGTCCTTGCTTTTCTGCCCCACTCCCTTCCCGTCAGGTTTTTAATCTTTTTGAGTTGCCTATCAGACCCTGGAAGGGATTCACCTAGGATTTTTAATACCCACTAATGCACAAAATGCAGCCTAAACCAAAGAGTATGATACTCCAGTTAAAGAGATTGTATTAACTAATGGGGGGCGGGGGGGAATGGCCTTTTCCAGGGCAGTTTTGCTTCACTGGGAGAATCTTGACTTCTTTAACTTCTTGTGTTTTCTTGATGCAGAAATATTTAGGTGGGTTGATCCTGTCCACGGTAGTTTCAGAGCAATAAAAAAAACTACACCATTAAGAAAAGCTCTAATTTGTTTTGTTATGATCATGATTATATTGTTCTGTTATTCAATACAACTGTTCACAATTATTTTGAGTTTCTCTGTGAACTTCAACAGTAAATTCAGCTTTCAGTGTCTCTCCTGCTTTTGTAATTCTGTGAAATAGGACCTTTTTAAACTAAACCATCTAAATAAATGACAGAGAAAAGTGTTGATAAGAGCTCAGTGCTGAGCACATAATACATATTTAATATATAATTTGAATTAAATTGAGCTAATTTATTTGAAGTGCTGTCCTCTGGCTTTGCATTTTTCCAAACTTTGACTTGAAAGATAATAACTTTTAACAACTTGTAGATTTCTATTCAGCTAAATCATTTATATGTTCTTATTCCTTCTGGAAAAAAAAGTATTTTTGACATTTTCGTACTCACATGGGCCCATTTTGCATATATGCCTTTTGATCATTTTTTTAAGTAAAATCATTTAGAAATAAATTTTCTCTTGCTTAATCACAAGATAAAGATCCTTAGAGCCCATGATTCAAATATAAACAATGGCAGATTCGTTTGAATGTTTTATACCAGTTACCCATTATTAATGAGTTATGCAGCACTGAAAATAATTAGGGTGCAAAAGCAAAGTAGCTTTGCATGCATTATTGGTGTCTGGTATTTCTCATTATTATTAAGAGCAACACAGATAGAACAAACAATACCATTGCTTTCATGCTATTTATTTTTATCCATGTGTCTTCTGTTTTAGCCTGCCCCTTTCTAAGACCAAGAAATAATTCTTAAGTAGAGAGCAGAATATATTTCTCTGATGTATAGATCGATTACCACATCTGATAGTAATCAAATTTGGTATATAATTCCCACCTGCTGCAATTTCAGATTCAAAAATACTCTTCCATATGTGATGCAGGCAGAGAAAATATGGACCATATTAATGTAAAAAAGTGGTTCACCAATGTTTATGTTACAACTTTGCAAGGTTTTTATGATCCTGACATGCCCCATATCATTACTATAAAAACTCAGACTAAATAACATGACATAGGAAAAGAATACAAAAGGAAGATCAGAAGTGGGAAGTAGCAGGTTAACATCTTTCCATTAGCCTGCAGCTCATTACTGCTACTGTCTAGAGCTCCTCAGGGCAGACCTTAGGGACCTTCTGATGGCACACAAAGGCAGCAGGTTGCCCTCTCCTTCAACCTTTGAAATGCTGGTCAGAAAAATAAAGCCACTGTTAACAAATGAATGAATAGATTTTTCCTGTTCAGTACACAGGTACCCAACATTATAATACATTTTCCTATTCAAATCATTCTAATTCTTAGCCCATTGATCCTAAAATATTTCTGACACCCACCTTCGCCCCATCTGCTCAGAATTAGATGCTCTCTTTTCTCTTTTATTGTCCACATTTCTCACTTGTTGTAAACTCTGAGGCCCAAATCTGTGTCTTGTTCATGATTGTATCATTCATTCTCTAAGATCAATGAAGTTTCTAAATTTCTATACTTCTAGAATTAAATGAATGCATTTAAGATAGCTTTTGTGTTCTTACAAAGAAAAAACATGACAGAATTTTCCCTGCATAAAGACCTAATAACCTGTGAAGTCACGCCAGAAGTTATTGAGATATTATCAAGGAATAATTATTTTATGTTAAACACAATATTCCAATAGTTGTAGTCACAGAAAACTAACATAATGCCTTCAGGGTGGCCCAAGCCATTGCCTAACAAGTTTATCCACTTAAGCAAACTTCAATTTAAATTGTTCTCCATATATCCTATTAGAAAACAAGAGAATTTTGTGGTAACCCATTTATATCCTCAAACACACAAAAAAAACTTCCTATAGTTAAGTATTACATATGAATATGTTGGTGTTATATATTCATTAATATTTTATTAAAACAATTTTTGGGCATAGAATATTATTTTCTAAAAATTAAGAAAAAAACATTTTTACCAGGTCTTCATTTTTATTCAGCCTTGAATTTCATATAAATTTAGGACTACCCTCACTGCACTCATACATAAACAGTTGCTAGCTCAGTTAAATAAAATTGCAGGGCATAAATGGGCTACTATTTCCCTCATTAACTCTGAGTTCCTCTTTGACATGAAAATGCTGATGTTTTGATGACTATTGTACTGCCAGACTGACCTCAGACTTTAAAACACTTTCCTAAGGATAGTTTTTATTTATTTACTTATTTTGGTTTTTGTTTTTTACAAATCTTTTTCCCTTAACTGCCTTGGTTTCCCTAAAGTGAATTAAGTGTCTTCAGAAATTGATTAGATATGGTAGAGCCCTGACTGAGCTGTTTTAAATTGGATTGTCACATAGAGCAGTCATACTGCATGACACCCAGCGGAGTGGACGCTGGGGAAATGGCAAAGCAGAATTGTTCACCAAATGCCCTTTCCTTGCAGGCTGGGCCAGGAGGCCATGACTCAGTAAGGCCAGGAATCCAGCCCAGAGCCTGCTGGCTGCAGTCTCTTAGCACAGCCTCCCCGTGAGCCCATCCTCCTGGACTCTACTCCACCTAAGCCATGGTCTTTCTCTTAGTACAATCATGAGTACTTCATCTCCTGTCCCTTAATAGCTTCTTATTAGTGCTATCTATAAATACTCATCAGTCCCACTATTTGGAAAACTGTCATTTCATGCTCAGAAACGCAAAGTGCCAGAATTATAAAACCTCTTCCTACATGGATCTACGGACTTGTTCCAACTACCATGTGTCCAGTGGTCCATTGCTGTCATTTTCCAGATGTGCACATTGTGCCTCTCCCCTCAGACCTTAGACTTCACCTTGCTGAGATGGCTCTGTCCCAGAGAGTCACACAATTGCTGCTGTGGAATTTTGCCAGAATACTGCACTTTGTACCCTTCAAGCCATCAATTTGTTGATTTACTAATGGCTTCTTTTGTTTGATGAGAGTTTTAACTTCTTCCCAATGCCTCACTGCCCTAAAGACTGCCTGTTTAAGTCTAGTGCTCAAGTGATGCTGAATCCAGATAGAATGACTACTGCAGTCAATCAAAGTCTCGTATCCGTAGGGAAGCTGGGCAGGGTTAGCACTGAAACCCAATAAAGGATTGAGGCGATGAGTCGACCTTTTGACAGTGTCTTATGAGAAATAATGTCATAGACATAAGCATTGGCTTTTGATGGATCTAGATTTGAAGTCAAGTTTAACCACATAATTGTGTGACCTAGATAAAGACATTTAATCTGCCTGAGCCTCAAAGTTCTTTGTAAAATGAGACAAATCACAGTATTTACCTCACCTGGCTAAGGGGAGGATTAAATATGTTAAGTTGCAAATGTCAAATTCTCTGTAGAGTGCCTGGCACATAGAAAGCACTACAAAGAGGTAACTATTATGATTAATTACCTGGAGGTGCAACATGTTGCAACCATCAGCTTTGCATTGGTTTATACCAACACAGCTCCCCAGTTCACTGCTGTGGGTAGGAATAACTTTATAGTACCAAATCAAATAGAAGACTGACTTGCCTTAAAGGACAAATGCAATATTAAAGGGTACTCGGAAACAAAAAGGAGAGCAAGAATCCAAAAATGGAAAATAACTCTCACTGCAGGAAAATTATTAGGTTATGGACAGGAAGTCAAAATGAAGCAAATCCAGACTTGTCAACTGATAATTTGGGGGGCAAAGGAGCTGGCTTTTCTTAATTCTGAATGTATGCTGTTTTGGAGAATGGCTGTTTTGCAATCAGAGAGTCTCTTTTCTTGACATGCCAAACTTTCCAAGAAGACTGTCGCTTACCATATACTTATGTCTCAAGTAATGGCATAGTGCCTTTGAGAGAAGACTGCATGATGAGTTGCACATTTTTATTAGAACTACACACAGTTCCACTTTAATTCTGGGCTTTTCTATCTTCTTGCCTTTGCTCATGAACGTGCTTTAGAAGGAATGTACTCCCACTTATTTTGGGGTATGCAATCTTTCTTATCCTTTAGGGTCCACATCCAATGCCTCATGAAATCCTCCCTGATATAACCCTCCAGTTGATGTAATCTCTCCCTGTGCTGCACTCCTACAGCACTTCGTCTGTTTGTGCCTTATGACAAATAACACCTTTGACTTTATAGACCACTAATTCACTTACTTGCTTTAACTCCCGTATCATATGTTATTTTGATGACAGGGGTGTTTTTTTCATGCTATATTAAATTTTAAGTCTCCAAACTCTTAGAAACATACTTTGAATATTGCAGAGACTCAATATATGTTTGCTGAATGCGTGAATTTACCGGACTATAGATCCTTTAGATCCTATTTTCCACTAAGGAAGAGATTATGCTAATTTTATCAATGACAGGATCTCGTACAGTTGCAGCACACAAAGTAGGAGCTCCATGGATATTTGCTTGGTGAGTAAGTGGGTGGGACATCCAATGTCCTGTGGTGGTGTTTCAATTAAAGGAAGCTTCATTTAGGTTTGGAGGGGAAAATAAGAAACAGCTACATGACACATCTTGGCAGGTCTTTAAGAATTGGGAGGACCAGCTGGAAGCACCCATGTGCAAAAGTCACACAACAGTACTGACACATAATGAAATGTGTAATAAAAATGCTTTTTTTCTTAAATCAGTAACATTTTATTTATCCCCACTGCTCATTAGGCATTTACCTTCTTAATAAACTTTAATTTGTGTGCATATTAACTAATGAAATTTTAAGTGAAAGTGATTATTCAAAATTATATTAAATTTTACATGCTTTAAAATACACTATAAAAGTTTATAAGTAAGTGGCTATCTCAGATTACATACGTGAGATGTTTGCAAATCAGACATAATTACATAAGAGTTTTGATGCTTAGTCTGCATGAAGTCCTTCAAAGATTAAAAAGAAATATATGGCATGAAATCTGTGACATATATGCAATTTACTGCAATTTACTGTAGTGCTCTGAATATGTGTTAGTCTCATTAACTGAATTATATGGGTAACTGAGAACTAAGTAGAAAACAATTTTTTTCTAGAATCATCAGCTGTTATGATTATAATTTATTTCATTTAAAGCCTCCTAACTGGTCCACTTATCTTGCCCTTTTACCACTGGCATTGTCTCACAACAGCCAGTGATCCTTTTAAGACAAACAGATCAAGTTGCTTCCTAATAGATTATAGTTAAAGTTCAAAGTTTTTACCACGGGGAACAACCAGAGATGAGAACCATAACCTGAGGTTGTGCTAAGCAGCTCTGAATCTGGGCTGCATATTGGAATCACCTGGGGAACATCAGACCATTCTGATGCTTGGGTCCCCCCTCCCCCCACCCTGAGTTCCTGATTTAACTGGTCTGGCTTGGGGCCCAAGCATGAGCATCTTCTAATAGCTTCCCAGGTGACACTAATGTGCAGCCAATGTTGAGAACCAATGTGCTACAGAGTCTGGCCGTCATTCTGAGAGGGATGATTTGTTTTAAACAGCAAAGCAAATTTGCCCCTCTTATAGAATTTTTATTGAAATAGAAAAAAGAAAGTTACGAGTTCAACATTTTATTAATCCTTGAGATTTCAATATTTTTAAATAAAGAATAGCAACTTATCTGGAATTTTTCACGTTAATGAAGTTGTTGAAAAAACATTTATCAATCACTACAGCATCCATGTCACTGAGACGTTGCTATGTACAAACTCTTCATTCATTTATTCAGTGGCATTTGTTGTGTTTTCGCTATGCGCCAGGCACCATCCCAGGTGTAAGGAAGATGAAAATGAACAACTACAGTTGTACTTGACAAATATGTTAACCTTTCATCAGGAGGGTGGACAAATACATGGCTAACTCGATGTAAAATAAGAAACTCCACAGAAGCAAAGAGAAGAGAAGAATAATTTGCTTTTGGAGGCAAAGGGAAGGTCAGTGATAGAAGCTTCAGCGTAGTAGTGCCATTTGCCCCAGGCCTTAAAAGATGGTTGGGGATCAACCCAGCAGAGAGGAGAGAAAGAGTCTTCTAATTTGGGGAATGGTGACAGTGATGGCCTGGAGGAAGCATGCGAGGGCATGGTCTGTTGAAGACAGGACGACCCATTGAGGAGACGGGTTGCAGGCTGTGCTGCAAGGGGTGGCACATGATCAAACATGGAAAAGTAATTCACATTACCTCAATCTCTTAGGAATTTTAATTTCTTACAATAATTTCTTGATATTTAGAGGAAGAAAACAGGTGTTTCATGGTAAGGTTTAAAAATCTAGAAATTAAGTTTAAAATTCAGGAGTTAAGCTCTTTGTGTACAAAGTAGAATGACTTGGAGCAGCAGCTCAAATGCCAGCCTACGGCTCTTCTTTCCCTATGGGTTGGCAGTAAATCCAGATGGCAGCCCATGTAAATATAAGTCATTTGCACTGCACATGAGGAGTGCCCAAAACATCAATCTGCCCTAATATACCCTGCATTGGCTTCAGAGTCCTATCTAATCTGGGATCAGTCGAGTACTTCCTGCGAGCCAAATTTGGCCCAGTGTCCTTTTTTGAAAATAATGTTTCACTGGAACACAGCCATTCTCATTCATTTATGTATTGTCTATGGATGCTTTCATGCTACAATGGTAGAGTTGAATATTTGTGACAGAGGCCATATGGGCTGCAAGCCTAAAATATTTACTCTTTGGTCCTTTAGAGAAAAAAACAAAAAATTACCAACTACTGATCTAGCTTGTGAGTAGAGTTTTCCTCTATAAAGGCCCAATTAAAATGAAAGTTCATTAGCAGAGGGAGTAATGCATTTAGCCACAGCCACTGCTTAATACATGAGCACGTAAGTTAATGTGGCCAGAAAGAGCACAAGCTCTGGAGCCATCATGCCTGGGTTCAAATCCCAGCTCTGCCACCTACCAGTTATGTAAGTAATTTGGGAAGGTTCATAAACTTCGTTAAGTCCTAGACAGGACCATAGGGTTGAGTTATGAAGACGATTTACATTGCACAACTCCAGGAGCAACATTTATCACAAAGTCTTCGCGAAAGATGGCTGTGGAATTATGCAGTGTGCAAACTTTGTGCTACTACGTGGTTTGTACATCTGTCAAATAAAGACAATAACAGAATCTTTCTCATAGAAGGTTTGAGAAGAACAAATTAGATTATATAATGAAGTGATCAGCACAAGGCACAGCACATAGTATGCACTCAGTAAACAAATTTACTGCAGCAGATTGCTACATGTCTCCCCAACCCCATTCTCACTTTTTTTCTTTCTTATAGAGTTTTAGGTGGACACAAAACCATCTCGTCAGACTCCATATTTCCTAGTCTTCCTTACAGATAGGTGTAGCTATATGATTAAATTTGAGAAAAGGAATATGAGTAGAAGAGATAAGTACACTTCCAAATCATCTCTGATTGGAGATCGCTCACTCGTTCCAGAGTTTGTTTGTTTTTTTTTTTTCCTCTCCTTCTCATGGAGTATGCCAGAGGTATAGCAGAGAACCGAAACTGACTATGCAGAGGAAGCAACACCCTAGGGAGATAAAGACAAGAGAAGGAAGGAATCCGGGTCCCTGGATGATCTGAGGAGAAGAACCTCCATAACAGACTACACAGAACACACTTACATATGAAAGAGAAACCAACATCCATCTTAATAAGCCACAATATTTTAACAGTTTTACTGATGCCTAATTGACATACAATAACCTGGACATCTTTAAACTGTAAAATTTGCTACGTTTTGACTTAGGTATATGCTTTTGAAACCATCACCACCATCACAATAATGAATATATCCATCATGCCCCAAAGTTTCCTTGTACCCCTTTAGAATCCCTCCTTCCTGTCCCTCCCGTGTGCCCCCAGTCACCAGGCAGCTACTATATTGCATATTCTTTGGTCCAGAGAGCCTTAGCTTTCATCTAAACTAATTGCAGATATTCTTAGTATTACCATAAGTGCTCTGTTGGTTCCCATGGAAATTCTTGGCAAATGGTCCAGGTGACAGATATGTTTTAATGTGTGTGGGGAGGGAAGGGAAGAAGAAATATGTGAAGCATAAAGCCCTGACATAGAGTAAAACAGCGTTTTGGAGTGAGTGCTTTAAGCCATCAGGGACAGCTACTTGCTTGACCATCAACTCATTGAGGGTGGGGCCAATGTTTCGTTCACCTCTAAATCCCCAGCACATACAACAGTACCCTACCTTCAGTGGACACTCAATGCACGCTACATGGGTGAATGGATGAGGGTACAGTAGCATAAAAAGAGAGGGAATAAGTCAGCAATTAAAGTTATTTCATAATTATCCACTGCGTTTGGCATGACTGTCAATGCATTAGGAGACCAAGATTAGCAGCGGATTTTAGCCAATTCTGCTTCAAAGCAAGCACAAAAATAAAGAAATATGCTTAGGTAGAGCAATTTAGAGGAAAACATCTTTGATCTTCCAACATATTTGGCAAAGGAGAACAAAGGTAAGAAAATACTCAATGTTATGAAAACCCTCAGGAGAGGAACATTTTTATTTGACATTTAAGAGCTATCTCTGGTTATATTTTTTTCAACTCCTGATCTCAAGCTTAAGAGCAAAGAACAAAACAGAATCATGAAGAATGAACAGAATGTGTAATGTGCCAGAGCAGAGGGGAAGGGTAAAGAAAAACGGATGAACAGAAACTGAAAAAGAATCATCAACGTGACTCACAGAATGCCTGGGCCCCTGGGATTTTTTTTGTTCCTTTTGATGCTTAGTATGGCCCAACATGCATTCATTCATCTCTCAACCAACTAGGAACTATGCTTGGAGTTGGGGATAAAATGATAAATATGGCATTATCAATTATGATCTTAATAGGAGAAGACAGTCATATAAACACATAAATAAAAGTTACAAATAAAGGGTCCATGTATCCCAATTTGCCCAGGGTAATTTCAATGTAAATCTATTAGATCAATATAATTTTTGCTAGCATACTTTCACTTTCTAAAGTGTCCCAGGTTGGGTGATCAAGGCAGTGCTATGATAGAAATCTTAATGGAATCTCGAAGAAAAAAGGAGTCAAGTCTACCTGAAAAGGTCGGGAAAGATTTCCTACAGAAGAAATATTTGAAGCAAATATAAAATGTAAGTAACAGTGAGTCGGGAAAGGAAGGACAGGGGTTGGGCACTCCAGGCAGAGGTAGTATTGTGGGCTGAGTTTCAGAGTCACGAGCAAGCGTTGCACTTTCAGAGAATAAAGACGGTGGCAAAGATGGGAGAGGCTTAAAGAGAATGGAAAATTTTTTGCATTAAAAATTTATGGACAATGGAGCAGAATAGATTAAGGATGCATGAAAACATTTTTGATATTCCAGGTGAGTTGGTCACAGCTGCTGATTCCTCGAATGACATCCATGAGATCAGGTGTAGGAGCAAGAGACGGCCAGTGACATTGATTAAACATTTTATGAAAGGATGCAACAAAAGGACAAAGGACAAAATGTTGAATGAACATAGTGGCAGGTGAACTTTTAATACAATAAAATATTTCTTCAAAGCTGCATAAACAGGGAAGTGGAATCGGACCGGATAAGATGGAGAAGTACAGGGAAAAATAAAAAGGATAAGAAAAGAAATGACTAAATTAATTGATCTAAAATCATATTGTGTATAAGAATCATCAAACGTGTTTATTAAAAATACAGTCACTCCTGGAACTCTGATGCAGAACATCTAGTATGAGTCCCAACAATCATTTCAAAGGGATGGGTGTAGTTTGAAGGGCCCAGAGAGTCTTCAAACTCAAAGCAAATAAATGTTCTGCCTCTTTGAAAATGTGCTTTCGTCAACTTCTTTCTTAATGTAAATGCTTTAGTTCATTCCTTTATTCCTTACTGTTCTCAATCACTTGCTCATTCGAAAACATAGATTCCGAAGGGCTTGATTCACTTACTAGCCTTAGCAAGTTGCTTAATCCATTTCATTTTTCGGTTTCGTCATCAGTAAGATGGGGATAAAAATACCTATGTTGCAGAGATGTTGCACTCAATGATATAATACATGCAAGGGACCCCAGATAGAAACTGAAATATAATAATCACTTGAAAAATACTGTTTATTTTTGTTCATTGCATGTTAACATCTTACTACATAGCAATCGTTAGAAACTTCCAGAACGTGATTCCTCAAGTGTATTTATCAGAGGGAACTCTATGTAAGTATTCAGAGAAGACTCCTGGTGATCAGAAATCATTCATATATCCAGTAAGAGTGGGGAAGAGTGGGTGCTTTAAAGTCCTTGTAGAGAATTCTAAAATTCTAAACAGAATGAAATGCTAACTCACAGTGTGGTAAAGTACTATAGAATCATAAACTATTTACATTGGAAGGGATTTTAGAGGTTATCTAGTCCAAATACATCATTTATTTATTGGGAAACTGATGTAAAAGAAGGTTAGATCTTTTACTCCAGGTCACAGAGCAAAGTGGCATAAATGAACTTAGTGTCCAGGAGTTTTGATTGTTAAGCCAGAGTTCTTTCTACTGCTCCTGCTCCCTTGATTGTTATTTAACAATATATATTCATCTATTTATTAATTCATTTCTTTGCTCATTTTATAAATTTTATTGAGTAACTAATATGCACCAGACATTATTTGAGATATTGGGAATCCTACCCTAAAGTAGCCAATAATCTGATGATAATAGCTCAAATCTGTTGAGAGTTTACAATATGTGAAATACTATTTTAAATGCTTTGCCCGTATTGATTCATTAATCCCACAACACCTTTACGAGTTTATTTGTTATCCACATTTTGCAGATAAGGAAATTGAAGCACAGAGGAATTAAATAACTCTCCCCAGGTCATATGGCTAGTAAGTGGTAAAACTGGGATGTAACCCTAACCTGTACTGGTAACTACTACACTATACTCAGAGAAGGGAAACATGCAACAAAGTAGACTAGCAAATAATAAAATAAATACAAATAGTTACAGTGCTTTAATAGAAATAAAGTTGAAATATAATAGAGAAGAGAAGGGTTGGAATCTATTCTGATGCTAGGGTGGAATTTCTCTGCGTTGTGACTTAAGACCAGAAAGATTGGAAGGCAGCTAAACAAAGAGCAAGGACTTTAAATCACCCACTCTTCCGCAGTCTTAATGGATATCTGAATGATTTCCAATCACCTGGAGGCTTCTCTGAGTACTTAGAGCTCCCACCGATAAATACTCTTGAAAAACCACCTTCTGGAAGTTTCTAAGGATTGCTATGTAGTAAGATGTTAACATACAATGAACAAAACTAAACAGTATTTTTCAAGTGATTGTTATATTTCATAAAATGTTCACATTCATGTGAGAAAGGCCAGGTGTGCAAGAGCCTGGTGTGTTTATGCACAGAAAAGGCCAGTGTGACTAGAATGTTGGGAACAAGAGCAAGAATGAGAGAAGATACGGTCTCAGAGAAAGGCAGAGTCCAGATGGTGCAGTGTATCGGGCCACATTAAGAAATTTCAATTTCATTATAAGCAAGAAGGTAAGTCACTGAAGCATTTTAAGCTGAGACCACGGTTTCTGTGCTTTTTGCATGTTCAGTCCTTTTTCCACTAGTGCACTACACATATTGGATTGTGAATAAAAGTCAAACCGGCTGACTGTTTTTAACATTACCAATGGTGAAGACATTTTTTCCACTTGATTGTTTCTGTATTGTTACAGAGGGGAACGCAGGCCACATAGAAATAATAAGCAATTATATAGAGATAAACATACATCATAACTGTGTCAGTTTCCATGCCAATAAAAATATTAGCCTACCACCCACACCACCATTCACATATTTGAATAGCTAACAATGATGCTATTTAAAATCAAGGGTCAGTCATGGGTCCATATTTTTAGAAATCCCCAGCCTAAATGAAATAAAACATTCAGCTAGAATTTTTTTCTCGGCCCATAGGTTCCTTGCGTATTTTACGGAAATAAATTATTTTTACTTTTAACAGAAATATGCTCTTAGATACACACACACACATACACACACACACACACGTTTCTTCAGTAATCCATCTCAAGCAAAAACTATATATCAGAGCAAAAACAAAAATAGATTCACCTCTGACTTACAGAATTGTTGAAACCACAAGGGTGGAATGGAAGGAAAATATTTCCAGAATTCTTTTAATGCTTTCCTTAGAAGAGTTAAGTAACCTTAAGGAACTGTATTAGACCCAGACTAGAGTCTGGGTCTGGGATGAAGGAGGATAAAAATGACAATTTGGACTCAGTTCAAGGTTTACTCCCAAGGCAGCTAACGAGTCATGCAAAGGAAAATTATGAGACACTGATAAGAGCAGAAGAATATGGTTCGGGTTGCCCTCTTGTACTTCATCAAGGAGCACCCCAAGCTCAGTGGTTATGGCAGCCCTCCAGAGTGGATATCCACTATGCCAAAGGCACATGCAATCATAGGCTTTCTGCCCTATACATCCTCAAGGCACATTAGCACCAGAACAATTTTTAAGAATTTATAAGACTATAATTGTTTTACGACTCAATCAGCCTAGTCACCACAGGTTGAAGGTTTAAGTTATAGGTCTTAACATTTTTTATCTGCTGAGACTGGGGCAATCTCTCTTTATCTAGGTGTTCACTGAAAAATCTAGGGGTTTCACTTATACGTGTTCAGAGGCTTTCCATAGCCAGGCAGGCACTGCCTACCCCCCTTACTCATCCTGAGTTAAAACAGTGATCAACTCCTCACTCCTGGCAGTATATGTTCTGTTGTTTATGGATGTGATACATTGAACCCATCAGCGAAAGCATGAAGTATGCATTAGTGCTTGCCTAGTTCCATATCTCAAATAACTTGTTTAAAAATAACAAATGATAGTTAACTCAAAATACAGGGAATGAAATAGCATTAGGACAGAATTATTGTTATAGTCCCCAGTATTAGCTAGAAAAAATTCTAGCTGAAAAGTGTTCTCATAATTATTTTTAAAAAAATGTTTGACATGTGTATATGTAAATTTCAGAAATGAATCCAAGCATGTAATATTCTAAGTTTCTGTGAGACATGATTAAATTCAAATATTATAACTAACCAAAGCACTGTGTATTTAACACGTACCTGATCCCACTGACCTAGCAAGGAACACTTTGGCCTTTGAGAGCACAAAGAGTTAGACCAGAGGAGACATCATTCTTTTTTTCTCCCCTGTTAGATGCTCTTTTTCTCATAGAACAATGTGAGTACGATTGCATCAGCTTTGGAAAATGAACACAAAATATATATTTTAAATGCCTTCTGTTGAACAACACAAGATTAAATGCTAGAATAAATGAGTTCACAGCAAGTCATAGGTATAATTATACTGTTCATTCCTTCTAACGATTTAAAGACAACTGGTTATTCATTATAGATGATGTCCATAAAAGAGCATCAGAATTGGATTAAAAAGAATGTCTCTTTCACTATTGTTCATCTATCTACATCCCAAAAGGGCATAACAGTTTTTAATATTTTAGTAGTGCTTTATTGTTTACAAAGTGCTTACACACACACCAAACCATTTGACACAACGTTTTATAAACACAGAAAATGATGCCCAAAATGGTTAATTGACTTGTCCAACATCATCCTGCTATCAAGTTATAAGACAAAACTCAAATCTAGAGGCTCTTTCTATAATCCCAAGTGTGGGTCCCCGCTCCACACATGATATGGAGGAATGAACTACATTCGATGGCCTGAGTGCAGCCTGCCAATACTTTAATGAGTATGGTCCCCTGGCATTATTTTTCATAGCAATAATGATATACATTATCAGATAAATATTTAATCTCATACTGCGTGGACTATCCTCACATAATCTATTCATCCATCAACACATATAAAATATACCATCTTTTTTTCCAAACTAATAAGCATTTGAAGAGGTTTTATCTTATATTTCATGCTGACATCAGTTGATCTAAGCATTACATTATTTGTAAATATAGGCAATTGACAATACCAATTTGATAATCAATACAGATATCTTATAAACTTAATTTTTTATAATATGATATATGCCCAGCTCAGAATCACTCTCAATGAAAACTTAGGAAAAATGGTATTTATCATTCCTCCTAATAATGTATTTATGGGTATGATTAGCCTTGGGTATACCAAATGGAACATAAATTTAAATGTATGTTTTCTATTATTAAATGAAATGTAAAGAAATGGCATAATCACCATAGATGCACTTTTGAGTGCGTAAGTTTAAACATTTTTCAGAAATGCCACTCATTCCCTGTTTTACCTTATCTTTCTTAAATATTCCCAGCCCACTCTCTCAGCTGGGCAGGCATGAGGCCAAATATCCTCCTCACCCCTGCCTCACCTCCCTATTCCCCTCACCTCCACCCCTGAGTATTTCTGCTGCAGCTGATTGGATAAAAATATAAATTTTAATAAATGGTTGCCATTGACAAACATTAGCCCTTACATATAACTTGTGAGACTTAGCTCCAAAAGATGAGATACACCAATCAGATTATCTCTCAGCAATTTGAACCTTGTATTATAATAACATGGGAAGATCTAGTCAATGATGAATACTTGCTCTAAAAAATTTATAGAGCTGAGTCCTTGGAGGTAATAAAAAGACCCCAAGCCTTTGAAGTTACACAAGATGAGAACTCAGAGGGAGGTGTTTGGGAGACAGATGAGAAAGGAGCCAAAACCCAGGAAAAAGCAGGATGTTGGTGTTCTTGGTCCCCAAGAGACAAGCAGCCTCTGTCCCTCACTTCCCAGGTCCTGCCTTCATCTTAGGGAGGCCTGACCTCATTTCACTCTCGACCTTAGATGGATGTGGAATTCTCCGTTAAATCCTTACAATAAATTTTCCTTCTCATGAAACTTGAATGAGCCTCTATTCCTTGCAAATGAAAAAAAAAAAAAATCCTAACTGGAACATGAATAACTATTTTAGTTTATTTGATAACCTGGGTGTTTTTATGTACGTGTGTGGTGAGGGCACCCTCAGGTTATCTTTTATATCCACAAAAACATAGAACAAACAGAGTGTTTTAGTTTTTCTAATTAAAAGTTCATCAAAATTCCAAAGTAGGAGAGGGAGATATTGGGAAAGAAAGAAGTAAGAGAGGCTCTTGATAGTCTACTAAAATATAATGATCAGCAATTTATTTGCTATCAAAAAATCATGACTGTGCCATCCATACACACAATCATAAGGAAACATCATGCTCTAAAATTGCTATAGTTTGAATGTTTTTGTCTCCTCCAAAACTCATGCTGAACTTGATCCCCAATGCAGCAGTATTGGGAAGGAGCTGCCTTGAATGCTGAATCTCCAGAGGGGAGGAACCCTGCTCCTCACATGACAGAAGAGTGGAAGAGAGTGAACTTGAAAAGCCTTTTTTTAATAGTGGTGTTAATCCGTTGAAGAGGGCAGAGCCCTCATGAACTAAACATCCCCCATCAGGTCCCATGGTTAGTATCCATGCCAACTTTAAGGGCAGGTAGAAAGAGGCACCAAATGCGAGCAAGAACCTACTTGGTGACAAATGAATAATATCACCATGAGCAATTATACATTTCAAATCAGAAAACCTCAACATTTTTCTTCTACAGATCTATTTTTAGAAGAATGGTTGCCTGGAAGTTGCTCCAAGAAAGGTATTTATATACACCAGGAATCACTACATAGATTTCAGGCCTCTTCTTACGTCAGGCATGTCTACAGCTATCAATTTCATTTTTCGACCATACAATTGTCACAAATGAATCACTTTGCCCAACATTGGCCATACTGATGTATTCTTAGTTATATCAGCTCAGAGTGAAATGAGAACATATCTGAGAACCCATTCACTTGTTAAGAAACTGATCGTGTTAAGAAATGCCCTGACCATCAACTATAGCTGTAATTATTGTTTACTGGGACCCTAGTGGCAAGAAGTATTTCATACACTTCCCAGGGACTGTCTCCTCAGAGGTGCTTTCACTGGCTATTTGCTGATTCTGCAACCTGGGATCCTTTCATCTCAATTTCTCTCTGATTTCAAAGATATTTTAGGCAGCAGAATAAAATCACAGGGAAAAAAGTTGTGAAGATATTTTCACAATATCCTTTTTGATAATCAATATAGATATTTCATAAACTTAATTTTTCATGATTTGTGATGTGTTTTGAACATATCAAAAGCATAGTACTTCATAGTATCACTACCCTCAAAAGACACTTTTTTTTTTATGATTTGATATGGAAGGATAAACTTCTCTGAAATAAACAGCAATTACTGAGCTTCATGCCTAACAACTTAATAGTAAATTCTGGAAGACCTCAGAAATACTTCAGGGTAAATTATTAGTGCTGCTTATGCAAAATGCAGACATAGAAGTCTATTAAGAAGCATTATGAGGTGCATAACTTTGAAGCTAATACATTTTTTTTCTCTCCACTGAGAAACTACAATTTTAGAGATGAAGCTTGTAGTTTGGAGACCCTAACTGAGTTAGGCATAAATAATTTACATTCATCTAAGTTGAATGCCTGACTCTCTGGCATGTTAAGTGCTACAATTATCAGGACCAGACAAGTACTTCATTTTCATTTTCTGGGATGATTTTTTTTATGGTCGACTATATCTGTGGATATTTCTGCATGATTGCTTACAAAGGGCTTACTCATTCCCCATTTAAACTTGCTAAAAGAAGTTAGCTTAATGCTTTGCTATATTGAAATTTATATTAATCCTGAAGGGTTATATTGAATTATGTCAGTGTGTTTTATGATTATTTTATCCTTAGTAGACTGTGGGGAGGAGACTTCAGGTCATAAGGAAATTCTATTTTGCATAGTTAAGTACCTTTTGTTCCCTTTGTTCATCTCATATTCAACTATGATTGTATTCATTTGACCACTAGAACATTTCTTTTGAGAAAAAAACCTTAAAATAATGAAGTTGTTTTGAAGGAAACAGCATGGCTATAGATGCACAGCAAAAGTCAAAGATTCTACCTTTCAAATTAAAATTTTGTGGGACCTGAGTATTTGCTTTCTATTATTTCTCATTTGGAGTTAGTTACTTTTCTCCTTTTTTCCAACATGGACTAGTATGGAAAACTGCAGAAGGGAGTATCATTCCCTGTTATTTTCTTCCCTTGGTATTTCTTACTTATATGTTCAGAGGAATTATTTATTTCCTTCAATGGCATACGATTATCAAAAAGGGGGTAGGGAAAGAATTTTGCTAGAACTTCATAGTCTTTTAGGTTTTGAAAAGTGTTAAGACTACAGAGTGCAGGCATAATTTTTAAGATACTGAGAGAAAATCCAAGAACTACTACATTTTTCCCTTCTTTATTTTTAACTTCAGGTGTACAGGGTTGATAAACACACATTCTACAGTTCATAGCACTGACACCATTGTCTTTGGAAGGCTGTTCTTTTAGTGTTATTGTTTCTTTCTTTTAATTCCATCTCTATGTGCCATATCTACTCCACAATGTCTACAATTCCCCACAAGAAGTGGGGAAGAAAAATCAAACATTTAACCCCATAAACTTCCAAGGCTTCTAAATCAGTGAACGGGAAAATGAAAGGAGGGAGAGAGAAGGGAATGATTCAGAAAATAAAAAGGAATCATTTGATTAATGACATATTCATTTATGGAAAACAACTTTGATATATGATTATAATGTGGTAACTACCACTTGAAATTTATCTACCATGTTCAATCTACTATCATTTCACACTGTTCATGTTAAAAATCTCACAGTCATCTTTCTTTCAGCTCTCATGGATATATCTTGCCTTTGTACACTCTTTCCAGTCCCCACTCCTACTCTCATGGTCTAAAACACCATCTCCTCACACCTGGACTGTAGTAGGAATCTCCTTTCTCATCTCTCTGCTTCCATGCTTAAAATGTATTTTTGACACATTAGCTTTTTCTTTCCAACCTGCAGACCTTTCCATTGACTAGTTCCTCTTCCTAGAAAACCCTTCTGATTGTCACTTGTTTCATTTCTTTACATTGCTCAGTTCTCAGCTCAAATATCTCCTCCTTCAAGATGATTTTCATGACCACCTATGGAAAATAGCCTGCCTTAGTCTGTTCAGGCTGCTATAACAAAATGCCATAGACTGGATAGCTTATAAACAACAAAAATTTATTTCTCATAGTTCTTGAGGCCATAAAGTCCAAGATCAGGACATCGGCAGATTTAGTGTCTGGTGAGGGACCATTTCCTTGTTCAAAGATGGTGCCTTCTCATTGTGTCCTCATGTGGTGAAAGGGGCAAGGAGTCTTTCTCCAGCTTTTTTTTTTTAATAAAGCCACCAATCCCTTATAAAAGGACCAAATTATCTCCCAAAGGCTTCATCGTCTAATAACACTTTGAAGCTCAGGATTTCAACATATGATTTGGGGCGGGGCGGGGGGGGGGGCAGTGACACAAACATTCAGACAATAGCATAGCCCTACCCTACCTCAAGTCATTCTCCATTTTATTAATCAGTTTATTTTTTTAGCTATTAATTGTTATTGTAAATTTTCTTATTTATTTGTTTATTTGTTTATTTGCTCATATCTTTCCCTTTCCCTCAATCCCCAATACAAGGTAAACTCCATGAAAGACATGGACTTTGTTTTTTTCTATGCTGTCTCCTATACAGTGGTCACATGGTAGGTAACTAATGAACACTTGTTAAATGGAGAAAAGCACCAGGTACATTATTAAGCAATACACATCCATCCTAAGAGTAAACAGAGCACACTACCATAATTCCTGTTTTGCATTTACGGAAACTGAAGCTTGAAGAGGTTAGATAAATTGTTCAAGATTACATGAATAATAAATGGCACATCCAGGATTAAAACCCTCATTTGTTCTGATTCCAAAGCCCTCAGTCTTTTTATTGAGTCCTTAATTTTTAAAGTTGACTTCGTTTAATTTGAACAAAGCCCTATGCAGCATCATCAGCTCCATTTTTATTGACAAGAAAGCTTAGGATCAGAATAATCAATTCCTTTGCCTCAAATCATACAGATAGAATATGGGAGAGTCAGAATTTGAAGCCCAATTTCTCTGACATAACCTCAGGCTCTTTCCATCCATCATGCCACCTTATCTTTCCAATCCCAGCACTAAAGTTAAAGCATTTTATTATAAAGTTTTAAGAAAGACGTTAAAGGTAAGCACACCGTATTTTTTTTATATTGGGTACTAAATGCTTGCATTCGGTATGTAGTACAAATGCTAATAACTGACTTCTAAGAACATGAGTCTAACCTCATAACCATTTCTTTATAAGACAAGTGATGCTGTAATAGACCCTTTAGGGTCAGTCCATACTTGCAGTCACCTGGGTGGTAGCCCACCCAGATTTGGGCTTTGCAATAAAATCAGTATTTGGGTATAATTTTCGGGCACAGACTATTTCCACTCGCCCAAACCCATGTTCTCCTCTTCTTCATGGGTACACATTTGCAAGATTTACTTCATTTCCTGGGCTCCATCTTATTATGTGTGGCCATAAGACTGAAATTCCAGATGACAGAATGTGAGAGGAAATGATAAGCACCACTTCAAAGACTAGCCCAGGAAAACCTTTCACAAAGGCCTCTCAGAGATCTTTCTTCTTCTGATTGGATCAAAGGGAGATGGTTCACAAGGCAACCTTTCAAGCTGCCATGAGCCCATGTTCCTGAAAATTGCCCAGAGTGAGGCTTCCGCCAACCTTTGCACTGGCATAATACTATTAGCTGGGGAAGAAACAGATCGCTCAAGTCTGTTCTACAATTTCTGCAATGAACTAACTCATACAAAATTGCTAAACAGGGAAATGATTTAGAACAATGTACAGTGGTGTGACTTTGTAAGTGATATTTCCCAGCATGTTAATATTTTGTGCCATGAAGTAACAGCAGCAAAGAGCACCAGCTCTCCTAGTAAGACTCAACAGAATGAGTCATGGATGAATAGAGAACTGCAACTTCCCATTCACTCCATGTTTGTTCTGAGCTTGGTCTTTTGCTCTGCATCACAAACTTTGGATGGTTTTCTCTGGTGGTCTTTGTTACCTTATCTCTGAAGATCAGTTATTCCCTATACCTCTTCCATCATGCTTATTCTCCCACTTTTTTTTAAAAAAAAGGTAGCTTCAAAGTGTTTCTTACTTATTAGGAATTTAACATGTATTTTTGCAGAGACTTTATTTTTTAGAGCAGTTTTAGATTTACAACAAAATGTAGCCAACAGTATGGAGAGTTCCTATACAGTACCTGCCCACTGACACGCACAGCCTCTGCCATTACTGATATTCCCCAACAGACGGGTACATTCGTTGCAATTTATAAAACTACATTAACACATCATATCACCCGAAGTTCATAGTTTCCATTAAGGTTCTCTCTTGGGTTCATTCTGTGGGTTTTGACAAATGTATAATGACATGTAATAAACATTATATTAACAGTATCACACAGAATAGTTTCACTGCCCTAAAAATCCTCTGTTCTCTACCTTTTCATCTATCTTTCTCCCAGCCCCTGACAATCCCTACTATTTCTACTGTCTACAGAGATTTTCCTTTTCCAGAATATCACATAGTTGGCAACATGTCTTTTTAAGTGTACAGCATGCTTTTCTTGTTTTTTAGTGTTCTCGTTACAAAGCTCCAAAGATGTGAAGAGGTCTGTCCCAACCTTATTTAATTCCAGAGGTCTTGTTATTTTTAATGTGCAATTTTATAGAATGGGTGATTTTTTAGAATGAATACATTGAATTTTCATATTAATAGAAACTCAAATAATTCAATTTGAGCCATTATACATTTTGGGGACTCAATGTTTTATGAGTTGTATGACCTTGAGCAAGTCTCTAAATCTTAATTACCTTACCTGTCAAATAGATGTAATAGGTTTCTGTGAGTGTTCAACAAAAAAAGCTGGGCAATACACTTGGTGCGGTAATGATGCATGGTAGTCAATCAAACTTTTCAATTGCAATTTTTATCATTGGCTTTGAGATACCAGAATTTTGCCACTTCCTATCTTCCTATCTGTACAAACTTAGGAATGTTTTTAACCCCTGAAAGTATCAGTTTCTTCATCTGTAAGATGGAATTAGTATTTTATGCTCATTGTTTCAGGGAGAACTGATTGAGATAATATATGAAAAGCTAGTACCACATACTGGATCACATTTAAATAGAAAAATGATATTCAAACACTTTTTCAGGCAATGCAGCCACATTTGAAAAAAATAGGTTTTCAGTGCTTTCAATTTGCATCTTAGAGGTAACTACTGTCCTTGCATACATACCAGAATGGTTCCAGGGGTTACCAGTGAGAGGGGAATGCGTCTGTAATTCAGAGGCAGACATACTAAGCTTGAGGAAAAGAAATTTTTAACTACAGTATTTTCTTCTTTACCCAAGGACATATATGCAGTAAAAAACTCTATGTTGGTACACAGTTTATTAAAATTCTTTCTGGATTTCATAGTATTCAGTTTAAAGAAAAGAGATAAGACAAATGACATATATAAAAATAAATCCCAGAATCTGAGAATTAAGCAATAAAGAAGGAATAAAGTAACCGGAAGAAAAAACATGTGAGTGTTATCAGTTATTGGGCTATAGATAGACTTTTTGAGTATAATATTATAGATGAGAACCATTAAAGGAAAGTTTAACAGATATGACTTCCTAAACATTTTAAACTTTTACCCAATTGTTTTATCCCCCACTCATCCCCCAAAAGGCAAACAACTAACTAGGAAAAATATGGGTAGTATATATATATCAGACAGAAGATTAATAGGATTAAAGGCCTTATTCTTTTCAATAAGAAAAAGAGAAACACCCAAATAGAAAGATGGGTAAAGGTCAAATTCAGATAATTCATTACAGAAATATTTATTAAGCACCTAGTATATGCTAGATGGGGTTCTAAGTGGTGGGAATTAATACTGGAATAAATAAGGTAGTCACACTCATCTCTTCAGGAAGTTTCTAATGAGAAGACAGTAAAAAAGCAAAAAGGAGGAAATTATATTAATAAACAATATAATTTTAGGTGGTGAACAAATTTTATGAGAAAGCAGGGGAGGTGGTTATAGAATAATGGAAGGAGAAGCTATTTTAGATGAGGGAGCCACCTAGAAAGCTCCTCTGAGGAGTTAGCATTTGGACAGAACAGAATGGAATAAGAAAGTGAGCCCTGCTAAGATTTGGAAGGAGGGATATATTGCAGGTAGAGAAACTCAACAACTGCATCTAGTATTAATAGCTTAATACATACCGGTGCAATGAATTATCTGAATTTGACCTTTCCTCAATCTTTCTATTTGGATTTTTCTCTTTTTCTTATTGAAATGATTCCAATAGAATAAGAATATTAATCCTATTAATCTTTTGTCTAATATATATACTACCCATATTTTCCTAGATAGCTGTTTCCCTTTTGGGGGGATGGGTGGGGGATAAAGCAATTGGGTAAAAGTTTAAAATTTTTAGAAATTTAACCAGATAATTCCAATTGTGGAAGTCTATACTGATGAAATAATTGACTAGATGTATGTATGTACAGATATTCATACGTTCACACTTTATCATTCAAAACATAATGCAATATTGAAAAAAACTACAGTATTAATATAACCATAGGAGATTAGTACCTTAGCATGGTGCCATAATAATATGGAATAATATGCAGAAATAAAATGATGTTTTCAAAGATTCCTTAATAAGACATGAAATATTCAAGATAATATGTTGAGGGCAAAAAGCAGTATATGAGAAAAAAAACAAAAAACAAAAAACCATGGCCCAGATGTTATATAAAAAACAAAGAAAAAAGCGAGCAAGCAAGGACATTAAAATGTAAGCAATGATGATCACCGGGTTGAAGAATTATGTGTGATTTTTATTTTCCTCTTTATAATCCCTGTGCTTTCCAATTTTTTCTAATGGCAATATATCACTTTTATAATCACGAAAACCTTATTAAGAAAAGAAAGTTTGTATCCAAAAACTTATTTTTTTAATAAAAATGTCCTATAATGGGTTACCCTCATAGTGAATTGTATGTTTAGCTCATTTGGCTGCAGACAGAATTACAGCAAGGAAGATGCTGTAGTTCTCTGGACATAATTTTGCAAAACATCATCACAGAATTATGGGTTGTTACATTGGGTAAGGACTATGAAGAGCATTTAGTCAAAACACCTTGTTTTAAAAATGAGGAAACTGAGCCCCAGGAAAGATATGTAATCTGCCATTTACCCAACAATGAGTCAATTTTGAGAAGTCGATTACCTCTAGCTCTTGCTTCTTGGCCCATTTTCCAGTACGCCAGAACTCCTCCTCCATCCTGACAGCAGCATTACCAACATTCTGGGCAAAGGGGATGTGTCAGAAGATGAGAGAATAAAAGGCTGGGATAAGCTTCTTACGTGTAGGAAGAAATTGGACTCTTGCAAAGGAGAAACGATGATGGCATCAATTGGCAATCCGACCATTTGTGGCCAAAACTAAGTGCCAAGAAGAAAGGAAAGAATCATTCAGAGTCAAATAGAGCAGGCTCCAGCAGCAGTTTTTCAGAGCATCTGTTTTTATGAGAACAAGTTCAGTCAGGTAATGAACCTACAGGAGCATAACTAGAAACCACCCATTCTTTAGAACAAGAATATTGAGTGATCTAGAGCCTAGAAGGAGTGGTAAAAGTCAGATAAGATGCTAGAGGTGTTAGGCTGGATAAAGTATATATAAGGACATTGTGTCCCTAATTTTCCTATGGTTTTACACGCTCAAATTCCTTGTATAATAGTAGGCTATTTTCATACATTAAAATTCTTTAGATTGGTAGTTCACCATCATCGTTTCTGCCATGATATACTTCATAGATATTTCCCATATGCTTGCCATGCTAGCATCTGAACACAGAATTATAATGTATGATCCGCAGTACAAGTCAGCAATCTCAGTAATAACACTGAATTCCAAAAGCTTGGATGGGACAGTGGGGAAAAAAAAGAAAAAGAAACTATCGTGTGACATACAAACACTAATTTTGTCATTTACTTACCTTGGGAAAATCAGTTTCAGCTTCTTTATCTATAAAATGGGGAATAACACCTAACTAACAGAACTGAGGGGATAAAATGAGATGCTGAATGTAAAACAGCTGGGGTATTTGAAATAAGAAAGTACAAGGTAAATATTAGAGGCTTTTTCATATTCCTAACTTCCAAAGCTGTACACTGCTCCCCTGCTTCATTCCTTCCATTCTTTTCAAATGTAGTTAGAGTTTACTGACCTAGAAACCATTTGCTGGTTTTTAATGCCCCTTCTGCAGAGCTGCAGTTTTCATGGACCATCAACGCTTGTTTACCAACTCTACATAGTGGAGATCTCCCACAACCCTAAAGATGAACGTGAAAGTTCATTCTGACGTGAGCAAATCAAATTGCCCATCAAGCACTGGAAAGGATCTCCACAAACCCCATGCGAAATCCTATCATAGGTTTCTGTAGCTACTGCTTGTTTAACAGAATTGTGTGTGAGTGTGTGTGTGTATGTGTATGTGTGGTGTGCGGTTACAGAGAGAAAGGGAGATTTTGTATGACATGCAAAATCACTGAATCAATGGAATAATGAGCAAGGTAATGATGGATTCTACTACACTTGTTGACTAAGTGTGCCCTAGAGGCAGAGGCAAACCCACAGGAGGTCTTGCACATTTCAATTTCCCATTCCTCCCCACTGAGCATGCAAGTGAAATGGAAAAATAAATGTCAGTTCGAGCTTTCAAATATATAATATTTGGTAGGAAGGGATATTAAGTTCGAAAGTAAAGCAATTCATTCCTTCTCTGCATGACTATAATCTAATCCTACTCTTTGATGCAAATACAGATCATGAGTATGGGAGCCACAAACCACTGACCTTATCCTACTAATGTTTATAACCTGCAGTTACATACTTAGATGTAACTCTTTTAACTATTCCTGGAATCTATTTCCCTCTTTTACTTTTACTTTTTAAAAACATTACTAATGTGTATAAGAATCACCTGAGGAGCTTTGTGAAAATACAAATTCCTGCCTCTGACATAAAAAATTCTGATTTGGGAATCCACATGTTTTAATGAACATCTCAAGTGATTCTGATGCAGATGGCCAGCACATGGACATTTTGAGAAACCACTACAGGTCCCCTGTTCTTTCTTTCTTATTATTTGTTTCCAATGAGGACTTCATCCAAGTTTGTCATCTTCCTCTCTATTGCTTTCTACTTGAAAATATACATTTTTTCTTCAATTTTTAAAAAGATATTGCATGTCTCAGCTATCTCTTTCCCTTGCCATTTTGCTGTTTTTATTCACATAGTTAATATGAAACATCTTCCTTTGGCTTCTAGAATACACATTTGCCTTCTTTTCCTGTTACATTAAAGACCACTCCTTCTCAGTAGTCTTTTTTGGTCCCTCCTTATCTCCCCAACTTCTCAATGTTAATATGCACAGGGCTCAGTCCTTGGATATTTCTCTTTTCTATCAAAAATCACTCCCTAAGTGATCTTTTCCATTTCATGGCTTATATATTCATGTGCCTTCCTGACATCTCCACATGGATGTCTAAAAAGCAACTCAAACTTTTCATGTCCAAAACTGTAAACCTGACGCCTGTCCAAATCTAACTCTCCTTCAGTCTTCTACATCTTTCCAGTTGTTCAGACCAAAATCTACAGAATTATCTTTAACTTTTTCCCTTTTTATCACATCCAATCCATTAGCATATCCCATTGGTCTACTTAAAATTTTATTTATAATCTGAATACTTCTTATCTCCCCCAACTCTGCCACTCTGGTCCAAGCCTTTATCATTTCTCACCTCAATGATTTACAGCTTCTGTACTGATCATCTTCCTTTCATTCATCCTCCCCTTCTGAGTTTGCTTGCAATGGCAGCAGGAATGAGCTTGTTAAAATATAATTCAAGAACATGTCATGCAGGGGAGGGGCCAAGATGACAGACTAGAAGCAGCTTGCACACACCACTCTCAGAGAGAGGATGGAAAGTGGCGAGTAGATATTTACCTTTGGATCAATTGTCTAGGAGATAGCATTGGGAATCAACGGAGAGGCAACGGGAGGCACCTAAAGTGAAGGAGACGGAAGTGGGGTGACCAATTTGGCAGGATTGGAGGTATCCAGGAAAGGTGTCCACACATGGGGAAGAGGCAGAGGAAAGAACCACGGAGCTCCACACTTCTCCTGTGGCTACTGCAGTCAGAGCTGTGGGAGGGCACCTACAATGCAGTGGACCTCTGGTCAGATACACGGTGCTGACTAGAGACTGCACAACAGCATTACTCCGGACAGTAGGCACAGAAGGGTCCCACTGGTTCCTGAATTCTGGACACTGAGCCTGGCACCAACTTGAGGTTCCAGCCCCAGAGTGCTACACCAGAGAATCAGACACAATACTACAGCCTCCCCATTACCCCAACTATCTGGGGAAGGAGCAGGGAAGCTGGGCACTCTCACACGCCACCACCACCACAACCAGGAGACCCAGGCAAAGCAGGCACCCATGGACCTGGGTGCCTGCTGTCACCACCTGGGTAGCCCTGCCCAGCCACAGCTACTGGGGGACCCAGGTGGAGTACATGCTCAGAGTCCCTGGCTCCCACTGCCACTACCTGGATAGGGCTGCCACTCAAGGATGTAGGCAGGGCAAATGCTCACACCACCACTGCTGCTGCCGTTGCAGCCACCAGTGGACCTGGGTGCAGCAAATGACCAGGCCACCACACACAGACAACCCTGCACCTATTGCAGACTGACAACCACCACATACCTGCCATGCCTTGCTTGCCCATGACAACCACAGGTGAACAGGGACATGAAGGAGAGCAGCAATGATAAAGGCTCACAGTTCATCCACCCATCTTCTGCCTGGTCAGTCTTCCAGAGTAGAAATCAAACATGCCATCTAGAGGCCTCTCCCTCTTCACTGAACAACAGAGTTCCCAGCAGAAGGGAAGAGGTGTACTACAAAGCTTTCAGTTTTGAGCTGAGAGAAGAGGCTACAGATGAGAGGGAACCAGCATAAGAACTCAAGCAACACGGGAAAAAAAAAAAAAAAAAAAAAAAAACAGGCTGTTTCGATACCCCTACAAAGGATCATACTAGCTCTCCAGCAATGGACTCCAACCAAAAGGAAATTGTGGAAATGTCAGATATGGAATTCAGAGTATGGATTTCAAGTAAAACAAATGGGATTGATGAGAAAGTTGAAAACTGACACAAAAAAATAAAAAAAAATCATTCAGGACATGACCGAAAAATTCACTAAAGAGATAGATAATGTAAAAAAAAAAAAAAAAAAAAAAAAAAAAAAAAAAAAAAAAAAAAAAAAAAAAAAAAAAAAAATGCCACAGAACTTCTAGAAATGAAAGAGTCATTTAGGGAATGTCAAAATACAGTAGAAAGTTTTAACAATAGACTAGACCAAGTAGAAGAAAGAATTTCAGAGCTGGAAGACAAGACTTTCAAATTAATCCAGACAGTCTAAGATGAAGAAAAAAGAATCAGGAAGAATGAATAATCTCTCTGAGAAATATGGGACTGTATAAAATGGACAAATATAACAATTCCTGAGGGAGAAGAAGAAATAACAAAAGCATGAAAAACCTATTTGAAGGAATATTGAAGGAAAATTCACTGATATTGCTAGAGAGTTAGACAACCAAATACAAGAAAGTCATCTAAGCCAGTATGTCCCTGACACCAAAGCCAGAAAAGGAAA
>RJWJ010014006.1:0-38594 GCA_004363605.1 Indri indri | reverse complement strand
TTATAATCATATTCTGAGAAATGCACACAATATTTTAGCAAATAGCTCTTTAGAAATAGATGGAATCTCCTCATTACAATACTTTGTTTTACTTAGACTTTAATAGGTTTCAAATACTTAGAAGGGTAACATATTAATAGGAAGAAACACTGTACTCAGCATTGCTAGATCTGTTTTCTGATTTCTCCTTTAGTATTAATCTAGCTGTGCAGCTTATGCAAGGCAACCGATCTCTCCGAACTTCCTATTTGTAATGTACAAAAGAAGGCAGTATTGCTTGCTTGAAGCCCTATGGTAGACTGTATATCTTCATGGGGATTCTAAAATCCAATTCTATGACCTTCTAGGTCATGACAGAGAGACAATAATCAATTTAAATAAAATGTGAATAAAATAATTTCTTTCTCCAAATTACTGGTGCTAATTCACCCTTGGCAAAAAGAAAATTCTTATTTTAAGTAAGAAGTAATACCATTTTGCTGAATTTGCAGATGTGGAAAAATGACCATTGATGTTAATTCATGTTCTTTTCTTAAGATAATTACTTTAGCTCATTGGGGAAGTCCCGGACCTCTCCATCTGTCTTAGGTTGGAGTGCTTGGCAAACAACGAGACAGAAGTTTTCTTGCAGGGGATTTACTGGGGAGCACCGTCAGAACAATACTTGTGCAGGTGAGGGACGCAGGGACAGGCACAGGGAGAAGCTGAGCTGCAATACAGCTGTGTCCAAGACTTCAGACCATTCTACAGGTAATTTGGGACATAGAATGGCACTTCAGGCTGGTCCCAACTGAGGCAAGGGGTGGTAGGGGTCCACTGTCAGCAACTTTTACTGAGTGACTTGTGGCTCTCCTCGAGGGATGGCACCATGTCAGCAACTCAGCAATGGTCTCTGTGGCTGGTAGTGTGGACATTTGGCAGCAGCAATAGCTAGATTAGACTCGGTGAGTGGGAGCCCATGGTGTTGGGCCCACGCATAGGTTCCCTTCCTGCCACCATGGCTACTCCATTCATGTGCACATGGTGCCAGCCCTGGGGATGGCTGATGACAGAGCATGGCTGTCAAGTGACTGGTTCAGTCCCTCTACTCGGTTTTAGCAGTGCTCTTTGGTAAGTGTTAAGATGTGATTCGAAGGTCTTCACACTTCAGGGAATTCCAGAATCCCATCCACATCCTTCTTCTCCAGATGTCCTTGCACTCTATTTTTCAGTCGTTCTCCTGGCAGCCCCCCTGGCCAGTCAGCTAAGTTGTTCACTGCTTCTTCTGAGTTCCAATATATTTTCATCTCAGGACAATTTTATTTTCAGACAAAATATATATTAAGTATACCACCCAAGCTCTGTGCAGTGAGAGAATTTTGCTTCACCCTTTCTTTTAGGTCCACCCCTGGATAGGACTTCCGATCATGCAGCTGCAGTCCATCTGCAGCTTGCACACAGACTGAGGTGTCCTATTCATGAGCCAGGCTCAGACTTTTTCCTCCTCTATCAGCTAGTCAACATAGACTCTCTCTCTCCACCTACCCCAACACAACACATTTATCCAAAGGTATAAATTGATGCAGCACAGTGGATGACACAGGATCTGGGCCACCTGTCGTGTAGCTAATTTGTATTCTCTGGCCTTGTTTATGCTGATCCTAGATTCTTCATGTCTGTCTTGTGAAGAACTACTGCTGTGCCCATCTACCTTATCACTTGGTGGTTCTAACAGAACCAGCTCAAGGTGGGTGGCTCCGAGCTCACAGTCACTTGAGGCCCACCCCCAGGCACTCCAACGATGAATCAGAAGGTTTTTTTTTTAGTGGTATGCAGTTTTTTTGCTGTAGATAACATGGTCTCGTTCTAGAACTGTAGGTGTCTATATTTTGCTTCTCCTATTGGGGCATACCATAAACTTCATAAGTGGTTTTTTTTTTTTTTCATGAGAGATACTTTTAATACCATAAAGTTTGATGGATCGTGTAGTTCAACCGGCAGAGTTGCAAGCACTGTAGTCTAGATCTGCTACAGAGCCCTTTTGTACCTGGGGTCTCTCTCATAGCAGGCAGCTTCTCAGATCACTCAGTAAATGGGTCAGAGTAGTTTTATTTAAGGGTGAAATATCCTGCTGCCTGAAACCAAAGAGGCTTAGTAGTATACTTCTTTCATAGTGGCAAAAGGTACACGATGCTATAATATGGTTTTTCCTTTGAAAATGTCCTGGCATGCCCAAGATAACTAGATCCTTAAAAACATCACTGGATGGCATGTCCATGAATCTTTGTAGCTCACATGTCTTACCAAACCTTCTGAAAATTTTTGCTTCTTGAGTTCATTTTAAATAGCACTCTCAAAATAATGGATAAATGTCATCTGTGGAATATCTCAATAATCCAAAATCCTTTGAAATGTATTGTGACAAAGGGTGTAAAATTTAGCCAGCCCTCTGGCAAGACTATAGTACTCTTGTTTTTCCTACATGACTGTCAACTATTTCTGGTTCTCCTTCCTGGTGGAGATAGAAAAGAACAAGTCTACCTGATCAATGGCTTCATATCATGTACCAGAGATCGTGTTATCATGCTCTGACAAAGATGACACATCTGGGCCATAGCTGCAGATGGGATTATCACTTGGTTGTTTTGGTGGTTTACTGTCACACTTCAGAATCTTTCTGGTTTTTGTAGGGGCCAAACTGGTGAAAAAATAGAGATATAAAGGGAACTACTACCTTTGCATAATGAGGGGTATCCCTAATTTTGTAATTATTCCTATGATGCAGTATTGTTTATGATTTTTAATTTGAACTGGGGTAGGGGCAGTTGAAGAGATTTCTGTATGGTCTTCTCCACTATGACAGGTCTTATCTTCAGATCAAGGAATCTATGTGGAGATTCTGTCAACTACCGAGTATGTTCATTTTAACTATATACAGTGGACTAAATGTAAGTTGACCTGGGCCAGGACTCCATTTGACATCTCGACCTTATAAGCGCCACCCTAGCATGAGGGCCCTTATTAAGCCTAAGGTCATTGGATAATAATGTCAACTCAAATCTTTGTCCAAGAGTCCTTGAAATGTCTGGGTATCCCCATATCCACAGTGTATGATTACTTTGGTAAATGGCTACAGGCCATGGGTAAGAACCAGGGTTGTAAAATCCATTCTCATGAGAACCCAGCCTTAGGTCAGTGGGAGCCACGTCTGAGAACTGACTCAGGTCTGACACTGGGTTTGGGATAATGACTTTTATTTGAGGAGTTGCTCTCAGTCTTCTGATCATACATCTTTGATTTTATTGTCATTGTTGTATAGATTGAGTGATGTCTTTGTTGGCTACCCATCTATCTTGCTCCTAGGAAAATTGTGTTCTATTAACCATTTTATAATAATTGTACATACTATCTTGCTTCTGATTGTTAAGTGCTTCTACTTGGTCTCTATTATTTTGGAATTCAACTGTCTTTGTTGTTATCACAGAGCCAGTTATTTAGTATCATCTTTTTCCCTCAGCCCTGGCCTACAGAGAAGGGCTACCACTGTGATTACTGATTCTAGTGGCTTTTTTTTTTTTTTACCAGCAAATCCCATAATATTTTGGTAAAGAAAATATTCCCCAGCCACCTCCATGGAATATAATCATCTGGTGGGCTTTCTGATCTTAGGTAATATGTCCACTCTAGTATACCCACTTCTCTGAGCCTTGAAAAATTTAGCATTTCTACTTCATATGAATGGACCTTCGCTTTATCCAAGGTTCTAGAGTTATCCTGGGAACATCGTCTCCCAGTGTCTTTGCTAGAGTGTTACATCCTATATCATGGGAAGATGCTTTCATATTAATAAAATATTTTGTTATCCAATTTTATATTGCATTCTTATTGATCAATACCTTTAGGATCTAGTTCCACAC
Source organism: Indri indri (assembly GCA_004363605.1). Classification (NCBI taxonomy): domain Eukaryota; kingdom Metazoa; phylum Chordata; class Mammalia; order Primates; family Indriidae; genus Indri; species Indri indri. The sequence goes on along the minus strand of RJWJ010014006.1, from coordinate 34,698 downwards.
ATAACTACCTCACAGGATCTAAGCCTATAGATACAAGCCCATCTCCTGCCAGCATGTTAGCTAGGTCCTGAAACTCCTTCAGGGAATCATCCCTTTATTTCCCTGGTCAGATAGTGTTGAAACTTGATCCTAGTTATTTAACTGATATTTAGAAAGAGAAGTGATGGTAGTTCTCAGACAGTTTGTTGTCTTGCTGTATAGCAGCCTACGCATTATCTTCAAGCAAGAGATGAGCACTCATTTTTGACAAGTAAGAGTAGGATTCTTCTGAAAGCCTAGAGTGCTTAGGGGATTCTGGGGATTTGATCTTTTTGAGTGCATCAGCCTAGATGCCCCCACCCTCAGGCCCAGGATCCAACTCCTAATCTTAGGAGCAGACTTGCTAGCGTTGGAAATTCAACTTTCTCTGGAGCTCTGCTACTCCTACAATTAAGCCTTGGATCTGATCCTCAGCTTTTTCTGTCCTCCAGCTACAGGAGAGAATCTGCATGTTGCAAGAAGGCTGCCTGGCACTCACACTTTGCCTTATGTTGGTGATTGATTACCTTTTGCTTTTGTTGTCTTTCTCCAAGGCATTGATGGGCCTCAGCGACAGTTATGTGATTTCATAGACCTTGTAATTATGATTTCCCCAAACTTATTAAACACCTGTGATAGTGCATCTGCACTGATGGAAATTTTAACAATTTCACTGCACCACATGTTAGAAGCTGTCAGTGCTCCACCTACCACTAGAGATGAGGCACTGATTGCCAGCAAGCCAGAGAATAATCTAGCTCCAAGATCCTCTTTGAAAGTCTTCCCTCAGATCACTTTTGGTATTAATAGTCTTAGATCACGTTTTCTGAGAAAGAGATTCTAAGACAGAAAATTACTCAAGGAGGTTTTGAGAATGGCTTCTGGAAACAGCACACCTGTGAGAGCTAGGGGCACAGGACCAGCAGGGGGTAAATCTGAACAGCAATGCAGTGCCACAGAGGTTTCAGCCAATATGAGACAGGTCTCTGGAGCTAGGATAACCCCCTTATCCCAGCTGATGCAAGGGGGACCATGCCTTTTTATCCTCACATCAACCAATTATTGGGTGCAGGTTGCCCTCAGGAAAGGAGTAGAACCTTGGATGAAGCACTTTCCTTTAGTTAATGGCAACTGCTGCAGAGCAACCGAGCTATGAGCCATCAGCAGTCCAGATTATAGGCAACTGGGAAAGTGAGTGCCTTGGGTTATCTGGGAAGTGTCCTGCAATGGTCCCTATACTATCTACTCTCTGTTACTTGATGTATTTTTTTATCTGTTTCTGTATGTATTTTTATATGTTTCTTCATAGCACTTTATTATCTACCAAACCAAGGAATTACTGAAAATGAACACACTTCTAAATAAAACCGCCCATTCTGTCTATGCCCAACACATGCACGCATACTTTTTTCAAACCTATTTCAGCTTTTCAGTCATTTCCCTAGTGTTCTGACATTACACAAATAGCAGGCTCCAGAAATTAAACAGCGTGACTCAAAGGGAACGGATGTGGTTGTACACTGTAGGAATTTTGCTGGCTTGCAGCTCCCTGATGCTTCAAAAGTACTTTAGTGTACTACTGTGCTGCAAAATATTGACTCTAAAACACCTCTGTCCTGGAATAGATCCACTCAGGAAAAAGCTCTCGGACCTCTGTTGCTTCCTCAACAATTGAACAGCTGTTACATCATCAAAAGTTTTTGTGGTGGTGGTGGTGGGAGTTGGGGTGCATTCAAAGGGGAGATGTATAGGAGTAATGTTTAAGGAAATACAATACTTTGAAAATTAAGGGAAATTTTATACAGAATCCATTTCTATAATGTTCAATTGGTAAAACTATGAAACTACTGTTAGAAATATTTGTTTTCAGGAATCCTGCTCCATTGCATGGCATTATGGAGAAATGGCACAGAATTACCCAGTGATTTCTAGCTTCTAGTCCAATTTTCTCTCTTCCTACATAGACCAGGTAGTATAAACAAACAAAACCTCACATACTCAAGATTCAAAGGTCTAGTCCGAAATGAGCAGTGAGGTGTCTCTTTTCCCAAGTCACATCATTTTTGTGCACGATTTAGTAGTGCAATCGATAGAAAATATGGGTCATGCTTTTCCAGTCAGCATTCCCTTGTGCTAATCTCCCTCACCATTCAACAATTAATTGAACACACTGAGTCCAAGGCTTCAGCATTTACTCATTTGCTGTAGATTAGTATGCAAATCCTCAGAACTAAAAATGCAAGAGCATAAAAGTCGTGCTCAAAACTTGATGTTTGCCTCTGGTCCAGGTTCCCTCTAGACTTTCCCCCCTCTTCACTATATTAGATGATTATAGCACATAAACAATATATCATGACTTCTGAATATATATAAAGACCATCTGCTGTTATAATCAAATAAATTTTGTAACGAACTTAATATGACCCAAATTTTCAAATATAGTGAGTTGGTGTTATGTAAAACCAAATAATATTTTTTTAATACTTTTTATCTTTCATTCTAAAGTCAACATCAGTGTTGAAAATTACCCTACGTCATGTGTTATTTGTGATATGCACATAAAATGACCATGGGACTAAATGATATTGTAAACATTTAGGGTTTGCTGACCTTCCCTTCTCTTCTCCACACCAGGCTGCTTGGCGGAAGTCCACTGTCCTCCTTGAAGTCTACTCACATCTCAATTTTTTAATCCTTTATCTCTTTTCTGCTCCTTCAGCCACACTGACACATCCAGACCAAGGTCCTTAAGCAGCAGCTTCTGTCTTATTCTCCAGCATCAAGTATCCTATATGCTGGAGGCTGGAGCTAATCCAAACTTGGAATTAAGCAGCTGTGAATATGAGAATGAGAACCCATCATCCCCTTGCCGGAAGCAGGGTTGGGAATAGGGGAGGGGTAAGGTGGAATTGCATGGGGTGGAAAGGGGGTGGGCAGGATGGAAATGACTCCCAAGTTAGATATTATTGTAAATTTGTGTCTTTGTGTACCCGTTTACTCCCCAAACACAGCAGTGTTAGGCAAATGTGATGTGAAACAATGAAATAGCATAGATGCACTTAAAAATTAGATAAATATCTATGGAGCAGTAACACTAGAAAGCAAAGCAGATTAAAGCCATGTCACAAACCACTGGTTTCCAGGTCTAGTCTGAAGCAGGCTAAGACAGGGCTAGTTTGGTTTCTTTTGGAGAACAGAGTATAAATGTGCCTCGCTTGGAGTGACATCATGGCACAGGGTAGGGCTTCTGGGCTTGCTGAAGAAGGCTGAAAAAGGCTGGAGCTGGCTGCTGCTTGAGGCCACATTTTCGTCTAAAGCTACACGCTTTAGAGGACACAAAAGTGTCAATACTTAATAGAGGGTCTTTATCTAAAACATACTCCAAAAGTCATACTTAAATCTTAGAAACTTTTTTTTATATTTTGAAGTGAATGATAGTGCATATTACATCACTTCCATTCTGCATTATTCTGGTGATTCTAGTGAATGCAGTAAGGCAAGAAAAGAAATATAAACTGTAAGGATTGAAAGGTTAATTAACAACAACAGCAAAACACATTTGATTATTTGCATATGCCTACTTATAACAAATATTTAGAATTAATAAAAGAGTTCAGTAAGTTTACTAGGCAGAAAAATCAATACACAAAAATCAGCAACATTCCTATCTATTCAGAGACAAACAAAAATGTAATTATTTTTAAGACAATATTTATAATAACAGTAGAAAATTTAAGTCACCTAGGGAAAATAATCAAAGAAGGTGTAAGACCTTAATGAATTTTTTTTTTTTAATTTTTGTTGAAAGGCATAAAGAAAGCATAAATAAATGGGGATCTATAGTGATCTCTCCATTAGTAGAAAGACTGAATACTATAAATACAGTAAACTAGGTTAAATACAATTATAATCAAATGCCAACAAGGTTTTTATAAAATTTGACAAACTATTTCTAAAATATGTTTCAAAATGCAAAGGTTTGTTTTTTAAGATTCCACCTGCAAGTGAGATATCCTATTATTTGTCTTTCTATGTCAAACTCATGAAAGTGGAGAGTAAAATGGTGGTTTCCAGGGGCTGGGGAGTAGGGGTAATGGGGAGATGCTGGTCAAACAGCATAACATATCAGTTATGCAGGATGAATAAGTTTCAGTTATCTAATGTGCAGCATGGGTACTGTAGCTAACACTGTATTGTATGTAAACTTGAAATTTGCAAAGAGAGTAGATCTTAAGTGTCTCACCACACATGCATACACATACACAATGGAAACCATGCAAGGTAATAGATATGTTAATTAACCCAATTTTAGTAATCATTTCAAGATGTATGCTATACTAAAACATCACATTGTGTACATTAAATTTATACAATTTTTATTTGCCAATAATAGCTCAGTAAAGCTGGGATTAAAAAAACAAATAAAAGTGCAAAAGTCCAGGAATACCTAATACAATTTTGAAAGAGAATAAGATGGCATTTTGGGGGAGGGAGTTTGCTCTTCCAAATGTCAAGATTTACTATAAAGCTAAAGTTATTAAGACAGGCTGGCACTGAGTCAGTGATAGACACATAGGTGACTGGATTAGCATTTTAAAAACACATTCAACTGTTATGGAAATTTAGTAGATGAAGTGGCATTTTTAATTAGAAAAGTAATAAGACGGTTTTCAACAAATGGTGTAGAAATAATTGGCTACATAGAAAATGGTAAAATTAGATCTTTTCATCATATCATACTGTAAAATAAATTCCAGATGATTAAAGAACAAAATTTGAAAGATAACATTTAAGAACATTAAGAACTTTAGGAAAATATATATATTTTAATCCTTACACAGGCATAACTTAGAGATACTGCAGGGTTTGGTTTCGGATGGCCACAGTAAAGAGAATATTGCATAAAGCAAGTCACACAAGTTTTTTGGTTTCCCAGTACATATAAAGTTATGTTTATACTCTACTATAGTCTATGAAGTGTGCCACAGCATTATGTGTGAAAGGCAATGTACATACCTTACTTGAAAATGCTTTATGCTAAAAAATGCTAACAATCATCTGAGCTATAGTGAGTCATAATCTTTTTACTGATTTAGGGTCTTGCCTCGATGTTGATGGCTGCTGAATGATCAGGGTGGTGGTTGTTCAAGGTTGGGGTGGTTGTGGCAATTTCCTGAAATAAGACACCAATGACGTTTACCACATGGATTAACTCGTCCTTTCACAAAAGATTTCTCTGAAGCCTGTGATGCTATTTGGTAGCATTTTACCTACCATAGAATATCTTTCAAAATTGCAGTCAGTCCTCTCAAATGCTGCCACTGCTTTGTCAAGTAGGTTTACACAGTATTCTAAATCCCTATTTGTCATTTCAATAATGTTCACAGCATCTTCACCAGGAGTAGATTCCTTCTCAAGAAGTCCCTTTCTTTGCTCATCCATTAGAAGTAACTCCTCATCTATTAAATTTTTGTCATGAGATGGCAGCAATTCAGTCACATCTTCAAGCTCCACTTCTAATTCTAGTTCACTTGCTATTGATATTTACACCACATTTGCATTTACTTCCTTCACTGAAGTCTTGAACTCCTCAAAGTCTTCCATGAGGGGTGGAAATAACTTCTTTCAAATTCTTGCTAATTTTGATATATTGACCTCCTTCCATGAATCATGAATGTTCTTCATGGCATCTAGGGTGACAAATACCTTCCAAAGGGTTTTCAGTTTACTTTGCTCAGTTCTGTCAGAGAAATCACTGTTTATGGGACCTATTTCTTAAATAACAAGACTTGAAAATTGCTCCTTGATCAGTGAGCTGTAGAATGGATGTTGTGTTAGGAGGCATGGAAGCAACATTATCTCTTATACATCTCCATCAGAGTGCTTGGATGACCAGGTGCATTGTCGATGAGCAGTAATATTATGAAAGGAATCATTTTTGTCTGAGCAGTAGGTTTCAACAGTGGGCTTAAGATGCTCGGTAAACCCTGCCGTAAACAGATTTGCTGTCATCCAGGCTTTGTTGCTCCATTTATAGAGAACAGTAGACTTAGCATAATTCTTAAGGGATCTAGGATGTTCAGAATGGTAAATGAGCATTGGCTTCAACTTGAAGTCACCAGGTGCATTAGCCCTAACAAGAAAGTCAGCCTGTCCTTTGAAGCTTTGAAGCATTGACTTCTCCTCTCTAGCTATGAAAGTCCTAGATGGCATCTTTTTCCAATCTAAAGTTATCTGCATTGAAAATCTGTCATTTAGTGTAGTCTCCTTTATCTTCTATCTTACTTAGATCTTCTGGATAACCTGGTGTAGCTTGTACCTCAGGACGTGCTGCTTCACCTTGTAATTTTATATTATGGAGATGGCTTCCTTCCTTAAACCTAATGAATTAATCTCTGCTAGTTTCAAACTTTTTCTCTGCAGCTTCCTCACCTCTCTCAGCCTTCATGGAATTGAAGAGAGTCAGGCTATTGCTATGGATTAGGTTTTGGCTTAAGGGAATGTTGTAACTAGATTGATCTTCTATTCAGATCACTAAACCTTCTTCATATCAGCAAGAATGCTATTTGTTCTCTTATTATTTGTGTGCTCACTAGAGTAGCATTTTTAATTTATTTTATGAACTTTTCCTTTAAGGCATTCGCAACTTGCCTGTTTGGTGCCAGAGGCCTAATTTTCACCTTATCTCAGCTTTCGATGTGCCTTCCTCACTAAGCTTCGTCATTTCTAGCTTTTGATTTAAAGTGAGAGACATATGACTCTTTCATTTGCCTGAAGACTTAGAGGCCATTTTAGGGTTATTAATTGGCCTAATTTAAATATCATTTTGTCTCAGAAAATAGGGAGGCCGAAGGAGAGGGAGAGAGATGAGGGAAAGGCCTGTTGGTGGAGCAGTCGGAGCACACAACACTTACTATGTTCACTGTCTTACATGGGCATGGTTCATGTCACCCCCAAACAATAACATTAGTAACCTCGAAGAGCACTGATCACAGATCACCACAGCAGATATAATAATAATGAAAAATAAAATGAAATAATGTGACAATTACCCAATGTGACCCCAGAGACAGAAAGTGAGCACATGTTGTTGGGAAAATGGTGCTGATAGGGTTGTTCAATGCAGAGTTGCTGCAAACTTTCACTTTGTCAAAAACGCAGAACCTGTGAAGCACAATAAACCAAAGTACAATGAAATGAGGTATGCTTGTATTTGAAATTTGCTCAGAGAAGGGATCTTAGTATTTTTACCCTTCTCTCCCCCAACAAAAGTTAATTGTGTGAGGTTATGGATGTACTAATTAACTTGATTGTGGTAATCATTTCACAATGCATTCATGTATCAAATCATCACGCTGTGCAATTTAAATATATACAATTTTTTTTGTCAATTATACCTCTATAAATCTGAAATACAAAAAATAATCAGCCTCATGAAAGTTAGCATGGTCTGCATTTTAGGTATTTTGAGGGACTGTTACAGAATCTCACACAAGGCCAAGACATGCCCTTGCATGTCTCTCAGGTCCCAGTTGAGGAGTTAATAGACGTTTCCTGTGCATTTTTTACAAATGGAAACTATGAATCATTCACAGCATCAAAATTGCAATGTCCAGCTTTCCTTAGAGAGAATAAGGCCTTGCAGCAAAAATTTTGTGTATTGGCCTTTCCACTACCTTTATCTTATTATATTTTCATATTTTTCTATACTCATTTATGGTTGCTCCAATTCTCTTTCTTATTTTCATGATATCTTAGGTTCTTCATTTATTTGTTTTTCATTATAGTTTTTGAAGAGAAGCCATAGTGGCATCATTCAAAATTCGGTAGGTTCCAAGGGTACACAGTGAAAAGTCTCTTACTCACTAAGTAATGAGGAGAAGCAGAAGTCTCCCTCTGACCCCTGACCTGCAGCCATCAAGGTTTCCACTCTGGAATCAGCCATTACAGTTTCTTGTATGTACTTCCAGACACATACACCATCTCAGGATACATAGAGGTAAACAAATACATAATAAAATGATTCATGATCTACCTACCTAACTAGCTAGCTATTCTCTCTTCCCACTCTTTTTTCTCAAAAGTTTTTCATACACTTGAATCTACATTTACTTAATCTATGTTGAAGATTATTCCATGTTAGTATATGGACTCTTGAATATTTTCCATTGCTGAATGATACTCTACTACAGATGAAAATTATTTTTTAAAGCAACGTCCTACTGTTACATGTTATGTTGTTTTTAACATTTGTAATTGCAAAAAAATGCCAATATAAATAATGCCACAATAAATACACTTATCCATACATAATTTAGCACATGTGTAAGGCCACTCACAAGACAGATTCCTGGAAATAGAATTTATGGCCAAGGGATGTGTGTATTTGTGATTTGACAAATATTATCAACTGGTCCTGCATTGTAGTTAACAAGTTTATGCTTCCAGTGACATCTGCAATGGGTATTACATATGTTTCTATAAGCCACATCAAACCCTCTTTTAAAAATGATATATAATAGATATCTGACTGAGGTAACTCTTTAAAATGGAAATTAAATTTGGTTTAGGCACAGTAAGATTGAAAAATTAGTGAAGTTTCCCAGTGATCATGTCTTATGGAGAAAGAAAGACACAGGTTAAGTGAAGGATTTTGGAACTGCCAAAATAAAATTATAGTTTCAACTCAGAATGGGTAAGTACACTGGATTGTGGATGGTTGGATGGATGGATGGATGGACAGATGAATAAATGAATGGATGAAAAGGGCGGGGGAGAGAGAGAGAAAGAGAGGAAGAGAGAGAGAGAATTCAGAGAGAATTCAGAGTAGATCCAACAGCAATTTACCAGTTAGTAGTGAAGAAGATCAAGTCAGCCAAAGAAATGTAAAAGGAAGTGTTAATAAAATATGACAAAGAGTAGGGGAATACAAGTATACCAGGTTACAAAGAAAATCAAGACAGAGAAGAATCTAATGAAAGGTAATCCTGTAGTGTCCAAGAATACAGAAGATATCTTTGGGGGAGTCAGAGTAAAAAATAGTATGGGAGTAAATGCGGATTCATATCAATGAGAGGGACTGGAGACAAATTTCAGGAAATCAAATGGCACGGTTTTCTGTGGATGCTAACTGCAAATGGCAACTTGATGCTCCAGGAATGTGTTATGTGATTAAAAATATTTAAAAGATAAAAATGTTCCTTTCCACAATAGAACTATACTGCTAAGCTACATTGTCTACATAATTAGAGTATAATTATCACACAACAAAGAAAGGGTATTATATGTATAGGCAAAGACTTCAGTTGTGTTAGCCTTCATAGAGGTATATAATACAATTAACACAAAATTCCTTAAACATCTTGTACTAAGGCAGCCAAATTGTTTATGGAATGTGCCAGTTTTAAATAAGAATAGATTGTTAAATACTATGTAGTGTAGTATTTATAAATACTAACCTTCAGTTAGTACAATTAGAAAGGGCATTCATGAGAAGAGAGGATGTGTTTCTAGCAGTCCATATCTAATGTGTAGTATTGACCAGTTCACACTGAGATATTTACCAAAATAGGAAAAGATGAAAAAGGAAGAAGTTAACAATCATTATAGTTCTTTCTTATTAATATTTTAAAAATATTTTTGTATAACATTTAACTCTTTGAGAAGATGTTAGAGGGAAAAAATGGTCTGGAAGAAGAACATGTCTAAAGGAGATAAGAGGTTAATTTCAGAGAAATGAAGAGTAGAAAATTGTTTGAACTGAGAAGCAGGGACATGTGATAAATTGCTAGGTGAGAAGGGGCAGACAAGACCAACACGTGATGCCTAGAAAACTGATTGTGCAATAAGGGGTCCTGAAACTGGTCTCAGCCTGGCAGTGTCTAATGAAGAAAACCACTGGTAGGGTTTCCACCATAGTAGGGGCACAGGTGAGATAAATGGGAACTGACATACACAATCAAAGCATCATGGAAAGTGGAACACAGGTTAGAGACTGCCTTGTCCAAAGCCCTCCTTTTACAGATGGGAAAACTGGAACCCAGAGAGGGAAAATGATTTGCTATTGTCATTCAGCTATCTGTTGGGAAAACTGAGGGTAAAACCCATGACTGTAAACTCCTAATCCAGAGTAGAAATCCAGTGGCAATCTTTCTCCTTAACCCCACGTGAGCTTCCCACTATGCCAGTGACCTTCCTGAAGCCTCTGCATATTTAATAACAACCTCTTATGCACAAATGTAATGGTGCACATGTAACCTAAGGTAGAAGAAGAGCAAAGGACCTATGGACTCAGAGAACAAGCCCCTCCACCCATCATACAGGGAAAAAAAATGAGACCCCAGAAGTTGCTGTTTGCCTACACTTAGCTGGCTAATGGTAAAATTAACAAAATATTTTCTAACAAAGATCATTATCCAATTGCCCTCATTATTCCCAAATCTGATACACACACACACACACACACACTCATTTTGATATTTAATTATACACCACTTGGCATTTTCACTTATTTGTTCCAGGTGAACAACTTTTGTTTTTTCAATTACCTTATAAACTTCCAGAAGGGAGGAACCACGTCTTGTATGGTTTTTATCTTCTTGTCCTAGCAACATCTCATGCTTTTAGTCACAATGTAAGACTGTACCTAGAGATTTGCAGACAGGTGGCTGTTTATCTCAATCCTTACTTGGGCATAATTTTAAATGAAAATTTAATTATGTTTCAAATAGCCCCAAGATACTCAGCTATGGAGATGCCAATGCAATTTCTACATTTAGAATGTTCATTGACCAATTAGATGCTCACTTTGAAGAATGCAATTTGATAAGTTGTTTTTATACTAATTCATAATTTCCTTTTCCATCATTCTCTTTTCTTGCATTTGCTGTCAGTTTAAGCTGGCCCAAGAGAAGTGACTTTTACTATTTGCAGTTTCTCTGTTGTTTAATCAAACGGTGGGTGGAATCAAGGTTGGCTGCTCTAAACTGCATCCAAGCAGGGATTCTTAGAAGGTGGAAATGTCAGCCTACCTATTGGGAGCTATTCCAGAGCCAGCTGGAGCTGCCTCAGATATTCTTAATTACCATTTTGTATTTTAAATGTCTCAGCCAATGTGCTCTCTTTAAAAAAAAAATAAAATAAATAAGTCCAGGTAAACAAAAAAGAAAGGAAGCCCAGTAGAATCCAATTTTTCTTCAGACTTCACCTGGTAGAGGAAGCAAAGGCACAACTTTCCTTAGCATGTTCATTCAATGATCATTGTTAACTGCTCAAACACACAAATCTCCCTTTTTAATGATGTTCCTTTGAGAGTTGATTACCACAAGTAGTAGCTCACGCCTCATCCTAACTCGAGTTGCCAAGAGAGACATTTAATTGAGTGAGACACCAATTATTTGGAAATCATGCCGCAAATAAAATTCCATAATTCCAGGTGTTGCCAATGACTTGATCCAGGAAAAAACTTATTTTAGGAGAGTAACGAGTGATACGTCAGACTGCACACAACTTTTCCATTAGTCTCTAACTTCCAGCTCCTTTCTTTTACATTCCTTGCCTTTGACGTCACCATTCAACTCACTTTGTTTTGTTCAGCTCCGGTACCCTGGTAGTCAACGGAGTTACAAACATAGCTGTCAGTGGAATGTAATTGACCTGGGAACACTGTCCATCTGTATCATGGAAATGCTCTCATTGGATTTACAATGCAAAATACTCAAGAGGTACCAGGCACACCTTTGATATTTCTTTGGCTTTCAGTTTGTGGCAGCCATATTAAAGATATACATGTAATCCTGATAACACAGTATCATGGGAATTCCCTGTTAGATATTGTAAAAAGTTGTATGTATATTTGTATTAGATGATTTCTCTAGAATTTCCTATTGATTGTTATGTGATTCAACGGAATTAAAGGCCAAAGCTTGTTTAGATTGCATTTCTGACATAAAATCTCTATAACAACAACATCATGGAAAACCCACTTCTCTAGGAAGCTGCATAGGACCAGTGGGGGGAGGGGGAGTTGGAGATGTTAACCGTAATGTTATTAAGTGTGTATTGTGCTTTATTCAGTGAAAGATATTTATTATTCTCATCATATGTCTTAGAAAAACCTGTGGAAAATGAGTTTTAAGTGTAATTTATATCGGGCATGACTTTAAAGAAATGTAATTTTCAGAGGAGATGGGGGAGGGATTGTTGTTGTTGGGGTGTGTGTGTGTGTGTGTGTGTGTGTGTGTGTGTTTCACAAATATACCAAATACCCATTCCTAAGAACATTTGCCTTCACAATATGCACCTTTGGGAGATCATAGAGACTTTCTTTGCTCGTTTATGGAATTCTTTTTTTTTTTTTTTTGAAGAATAAGTCTTTAAACTTAGAGTCAGAAGAAAAACAGTTTTTTAGTGCTTTTCAAACTTTGTTTCAGATAAAAAATTTTTAAAAACTGCTTAATTTGCCACAGTTGATTCTAAATGATTTTTAACTGTTCTCGAAAATAAAATCCCCTCTTCAAAGGCAGATTAACCACTTTTGATGATATTCTACAAAATGGGCACTGGGCTTTGATAGTAGGACCCTAAGAGGCCCTTCAATGATTGTTTGAGCTATGCCAGTATCACAGAAATATGTATATAGCTTGCAAACATAACTACTTTTAAAAGGGTAGTATTCATTAGAGTATATAAATTCTGTTTTATAAAAAGACCTCAGCCATTTGACCTTATAGTCTCACTGTTTGTCCAGGAAAAGGAAAGGGAATTATTATTCAGTTATTAATGTATTCATTTTTTAATGAATATTTTTGATCATGTACTATGTGTCTGGCATTATGGTAAACACCAGACATATAATAGTGATGCAACTGACATGAAACCATTCTAACAGAGCTTACAGAGAGCATATACAGTAATTACAATAACGACTGTACAAATACAAACTAGGATAAATTTTTGAACTAAAAATACAGTGTGCTGGCTGGGGGCAGTGGCTCATACCTGTAATCCTGGCACTCTGGGACGCCAAGGCGGGAGGACTGCTTGAGGTCAGCAATTCAAGACCAGCCTGAGCAAGAGAGAGACTCCATCTCTACTAAAAATAGAAAAAATTAGCCAGGCGTGGTGGTGCATGCCTGTAATCTCAGCTACTTGGAAGGCTGAAGCAGGAGGATTGCTTGAGCCCAGGAGTTTGAGGTTGCTGTGAGCTAGGCTGATGCCACGGCACTCTAGCCATAGGCAACAGAGCAAGACTCTGTCTCAAAAAACAAAAAAAAAAAAAAAGAGAGAAATACAGTGTGCTATGCAAACAGAATACAGAAGGACCTAACCCAGCTAGAGGGGCAGGAAGGACTTCCTAAAAAGGCAAGACTCAAGCTGAGGTGCAGCCATGGCATTCACTACTTCGAGTACATTATTTTATTTTCACATCAGCTTTGAAAATTGCATCTTATTATCCCCATTTTATAGATGACAAAACTGAGACTTAGAAGATTAAATAATTGTCTAAATCCACACTGTTTACATGAGGCATAATAAATATTTCACCTCACATCTATCATATGCTTGAACTTGTGCTCCTTCTGCTGCACCACTGTCTTCAACAATGCCTTGAAGCGTCTAGCAAATTGTGCTGCGCTTATTTGCTAATCCTGCAGGGCTCCTGAGTATGTTAGATGCCACTCAGTTGTCATGGTCTGCTAAAGATTATTAGTGCTAAGGGAATTTTGAAGACAATCCAATACAGATCAACATTGTTTTGGATGAGTACAAATTGGTAAGTTGATCCAAATCATTTTTTCCCCCTTATGGATATCAATTTCCATGGAAAATATGGAACCTTTAGGTGTAAGAAGCAGCAATCTGGGACAGGATGGATTGTGTCACTCTAGGAGACTTTGAACAGATTCTTTGGCCACCTTTGCTTCATCTCTTACACCCAGAGACTGCCATCATTATTTGGCCCAGAAAAACCTGGCACTCTTTACCAGATTACTTTATGTTCCAACCATCCAAGGAGTTTCAGTAAAACATATACACACTTCGCATGTTCACTTCAATTTTACAAATATTTATTGGACACTTTCTATATGCAAAGCATTGGGTTAAACTAAGTCTCTTTTCTCCAGGAATGAACCTACCTACTACCTGGGAGCATGGTACCAAAACAACTTAATAATAAAAAGGAAATAACTTAAGGGACGGGGGAGCTATTGAAGTGCCATCAGAGAAAAGTGCCAGGAGAACTGAATAAGGAAAGAAATCTCGTTTCTGAAAGAAGTGGCATTTGAAGGCAAACAGGAAGGGTGGGTTGAGGAAAGAAAGAGGCCACATAAAAGAATAATAGTATGTACAAACAATGGGCTGTGGGGAAGGTTTTGGAACACTTGTGCAAAGAGTAATTGCACTGACTAAAATACATGGTATGTGAGAAAAAGAAGTTTAGAAGTAAGGCTTAGAAGCTAGGTTAGTGGGAGGGGGACAGTAATGTTGTGGAGTTATTATTCGAAGATAACTGGGAGCCTTAAGGATTTTGAAGAAGAAAGTAGTATGTTTAGAAATGCACTTTAGGAAGATAAATTGGTCAAAATTGTGTAGAATTATTTGGATTTGAAGGAGAAGATACAGCAAGTGAGGAAAAAACTTGGAGATTAAAAAATGGTGACAATGTGAATGAAAGGATATATATGAATATAGACAATATGTGGGTGCTTCCATATAGTGCAGTGGTCTGTAGCATCATGATGCTGTAGCACTAACTGCAAAAAAAAAAAAAAAAATTGCATTTACTTCGATTTATTAAGGAGAAAGAAAAATGGCTGGATATTGTTTGTGTTAATTGTTGGTAAGAAACTAGAATTCTCGTACACTGATTGTGGTGATGTACATTGGTAAAAACCATTTTGAAACACTGTTTAACACTACCTAATAAAGCTGAATATACCACACTTTATGCTCCAACAATATTGCTTCTAGTTATGTTCCAAATAAATACATACACAAAATGAAAATGCATATATAAGAATGTTCATAGCAGTGTATAATGCCGATGCTGTGTCTGTAGTCCCAATGCTGTGTTGCTTCTGTGCAACACAATTGAACATAAATACATGAATGGATAAACAAGTTGTGGCATATTCCACAATGGAATACAATATAGCAATGAAAATTAATGAACTGCCACTATGCACAACAGCGTGGATGAATCTGGTAAATATAACATTGTACAAAAGAAGCCACACACAAACGAGCAAATTGAATATGATTCCCATCAAATAAAGTTCAAGAAAAGGTCAAACTAGTATACTGTACCGGAAGTCAGAATAGAGTATGAATGAGCAATGATTCAGAGGAGCAAGAGAAGGTTCCTGAAGTGTGGGTCAAGTACTTTTTCTTGGTTTAAGTGGTGGTTAAATGGGCATGCTCTTCTTACAAAAATTCATCAAGGAGTCTACTCTCGATTTGTACACTTTTCTGTATGTATGCTATACTGCAATAAAAAGTTTGTTAAATTTTAAAAAGTAACTAGAAAATAACAACTGTTATGAAAAGACAAATACATTGCAGATGTGAACTGGAAGTGAAACCATCAAGATTTTTAGTCATTTCAAGATTCCACATTTCATTCAAGATAGCGCAGTGTGGTCCAACATCTGGCACTTCAGCCTTCCAAGAACCAGACATCACTCTGGAGGATGAATAGGACAAATAAATGTAGGATTACATTCTACTCTCGTGCACACTGGTTTACTCATGGGGTAATTTGTAACACAGCATGCACATCGTACATTGAATTAGCTTCCCTGGCTATTTTAGCAATTATTTATGTGTGTCTTTTTCTACTGTGGAGGAAGGGGGGTCTCAAAAAAGGACAAAGAAACCAATGGATTAGTGGTAAACATTCTAAACATTTGCTTTGTTAAACTGTGTGCTGTCATGTTCAGGCACTGTCATTTTCATTACAGATAAGTATAATGGTTATTAAAGTGTGTACAGTCATTATTAAAACAACCTGCATATGCGTTGCTTGGTGGTTGATGACTCAAACCTATCAGTTCTAAAGTCCAGTCTGTCCTTGTTCTATATGTTAATTATAAACGCATTTACAAGATAATGATCAATGGCTACGTTACTGCAAAGGTAAAGGCAAAAGGAAGGAAATTTAAAATTTTAATAAAACTTGACAGGTATAGGAGCAGTTTGAATTGCAATGAAAATATAGAATCTTAGAGATTTAAATTAAAATATAGAGTCTTGTTTTTCTTTTACCCTGGCTCAGATTTGGAATTTGCAGGATATTTGGAATCAATGCTAATGAACTGTAAGCTTTGAGCTTAATTTTTGGTGGCTAGGAGTTAAGGAATGTGTTTTAATAGACTTCCCCTTAGGTACACCAGTATCAGAATTTTCAGCAGAAACCGAAGACGTATGGTCACAAAAAGGAATTAAGCACCCTCTCTTTACAATGTATAACTCCCTCAAAGGCAGGTCCTTGAGCACCGAGAGGACAGGCTGCAGCGAGTTTTCACTCCAGGGAGCAATGACATACCTTCATTGTGGATAGAAGATGCCTTTCTTCTGGGTTAGCTGCTAACTCATTTTCCCTATATTGAATCCACCTTCAGTATTTAAATGCAAAAACCATTAATATAACAGGCTTGACATCCAGGGTATGATTAAAGTGCTATGGCACTAATCTATTTTTTCTGGAATAGGAAGGCAATTTATGCTGAATCAGAAAGGTCCCTCACTACATACAGCAAACCAGCCTAAGATATTTTCAATTCAAGACAATATTCATTCAGTGCAGATATCCATATGAACAGAGTGGAGCAATGTCATAAGCAAACCCAAATTCATAGAACCTATAGGTATACTTTGAATTTTAGTGTATTTGATATTTTGCAAACTCATAAAGCACACACATACACACACATACACATAACCAGGGGGAAAGACATGACCTATAAAAGTTGGAACAAATAGGATCCTTTCCCTAATCAATTTCTTGCTAATCTCTTAATCCCTGTTGTATCCCTTCTCAATTTGATGCAGAAAACCTGCCCAAGATGTGCTAGGCTTCCTCATTTTCACCTTTTCAATACCAGGGAAATTAATTGATTGTTTTATTTAAAAGACTTCCTGCAGGGCTGCAGACAAATTGGGTAAATAAAAATAAACATGAGAGAGTAAGTTGTGTCTGTACATGAGATAGTATATCCTACTTAATTATGTTAATAGAGACCCTGATATAAGTATGAGATGACTGTTCCTATTTATGTCACTCTATTAGTATAAAATTTACTTCCCTCTTTTAGGGCTGCATGTGATCTGTGTATTACAGGGCTCTACATTTTTTTTTTTCCTCTGTGTTCTTCTTTTTGACTATTTTGTTTGTTTAGCAGTAGGCACCTCAGGATAAGTGAAGTAAACTTGCTGAAGCAAACCAGTGAAAGAAATATTTACTCAAATGTTAGGACTTTTTTCTTTTAGTGTCAGACGTTTGTGCTATTTCTGTTTCTATTATGACTGAAGTTCAGAAGCTGGGAATAACTCTTCTCTGGCCCTTTGGCTGCAGTTACAGAAAGGGGAATAATCAAATAAAAGTTGGTGTTAAGAAGTTAAATCTGAATTATTCCATTTTTCTTTTCAATGTACTCTTCTACTGCATCTTAAAATCATTCTGAAACACATGCGACTTTCTTCTAAACTCCAGCCATTCACTTCAAATGTGGCATGCTATGCACTCAAAGCTTTAAGCTTTAGCAAGAGTGAGAGATATGGGGAGAAGGAAAAGTGTATTTATTAAGTTGAGGTGGAACTGTGTCCCAGATGCTATGCCAGGTGTGCTCTATGTTGTGTTCATTTAATTCTCAGAACAATTTTATAGGAAAAGAATTCTTCTTGCTAAAGCTCAGCAAAGTTAATAATGTGCCCAACTTCACATTGTTAATAGGTAACAAAGTTAGAATTGTAACCTGACTGGTCAAAGCCCATGATTTTTCCAATACGTATTACTGAAAAGTACATGTGCATAACTGTAAATTACCATTTACTTTTTATTTGTGTTTTTCCTTATGCTTAATGAAATAATTAAATTTACCTTAAAATAAGGTTAATATTTTATTTTAAAAACTTGGAAAACACAATTATCTCTGCAGAATACTAGTAGCAGAATGTAGCTTCATTTCTAATGCAAAGTACTCTCAAATAAGTGGCTTTATCTCCGAGATAAACCTAAGTTTCTGCCTTAGTTCATTTTGTGCTGCTGTAATGGAATATCAGAGACTGGATAACTTACTTAAAAAAGCAATTTGTTTCTCACAGTTCTGGAGGCTGGAAAATCCAAGATCATGGTACTGGTTATTTGGTGAGGGCATTCTTGCTGCATCATCCCACGGTAGAAGTTGAGAGAGTGAGAGAGGGAGAGAGAGAGAGACAAAAGGGAAAGAGAGAACTTGGCCTTTTATAAGGAGCCTACTTCCATGATAATGAACCCACTTCTGCAATAACAGGATTAATCCACTCATGAGGGCAGAACCCTCATGGCTTAATCACCTCTCATTAGGCCCCACCTCCCAACTCTGTTGCCTTGGGGATTAAGTTTCCAACACATGCTTTTTGGAGAGACACATTCAAACCATACCATTCTACCCTTGGCCCTTGGTATTTATCATACCAACAGTCCCACTTCTCAGTACCAATTTTCTGTCTTAGTCTGTTTAGTGTTACTATAACAGAAGACCAGAGATTGGGTAACTTATTTAAAAATCAAAAAAGCAATTTATTTCTCACAGTTCTAGAGGATGAGAAGTCAGAGATCATGGTGCTGGCATCTAGTAAGAACCTTCTTGCTCAATCATCCCCTGGAAGAAGGAGGCAAAAGAGGGTGAGAGAGAGAAAAAAGGGGGCTGAACTCCTTTTATAAAGGACCCATTCCAACAATAAAACCCACTCCTATGATAATGACACTAATCCATTCTTAAAGGCACAACCCACATGATCTAATCCCCTCTCATTAGTTCCCACCTCTGAACACTGTTGCACTGGGGACTAAATTTCCAACACATACTTTTCGGTGGGCACAGTCGAACCATAGCAGTTTCTAATGCTGTGTACAGAAGAGGAAAAGTTGTGGTGGTGATCATGGAGAGATCAGTGAAAGTGTCAGTCCAGGGACAGAAGATCAATTGTATGCATTTGTGAGCTCTCCTTGTCCAGAATGCCAGAGATTCTTCTGCAATCATGTACTTTCAATGCCTCCTTTCTCTCTGAGCTTAAATAGCCCCATGTGATACCAGACTGTCTAAAGTTCATGTAGAACTGACTCTAGCACACAGAGAGTTCAAACATTTAGTTGAGCTAAGAACTTGGAAGAGCAGATTATTATTATTTTTCTATTTTTTATTTAAACCACTTATGACTTCTAAATTAGGATGGCAAGATTTCAGATATAGTATTTTCCGCATCCAGTCAAGTCAATTAATACTGTAATTTACTGTGTTAATGGTACCATTTGTCCCTTCTGATCTCACCCTACATGCAAAGGCAGCACTTTTAAAAGGGGTTGCATAAACTCTGCTTCAACTACGGGGGATAAGGGTTGTGATTATAAATAATGCACTTTGCAGAATAAATAATGCACTTTGTAGAGTAAATAATGTACTTTGCAGAATATAAATCAGCATCCTTAGATACTGACTCTGAAGGCATTTTGGCAACCTTGATGGCATTGCCATTAATATGTGACTCTAAAGAGCATGGCTAAAGTACTTAATGCTATACTTCATATCACATTGTACATAATTATAGAAGTGAATTTTCATATTACTAAAGTAATAGATCAGAATATAATCTGGTCACTGATTATTAGGGATACCTGTACAAATAGAATTGCCAGAAAACTGCATACATTTTTAATCAAAACAATTTCAACACAGAAAGTTTTCAACCTTGAGCTGCCGAAATGTAAGATAACCCTAATCGTCATCTGTCCTTTGTAGTTTTCTTCTCTTTTAAAATCTGCCTGTGTTTGCCAGTCTAATCATTGAAATCACAAATTGCAATTTCAAGAAGACAGAAAGAGACGATATGAACTTTGATCTTGGGCATTTCTTCTTGTAGAACTCCAAAAAGCAGTTTTGAGTCTTACAAATTCACTTTGCCAACCATGATTAGAAGCCCAGTGGCTGCCACAGTAATTGCTCCATAATCGTATCTGCAATACCCGACCTGGTTTGTGCATACAATCTATATTCTAATAGCAGTCAACAGGTCACAAGTTAATAAAAATACCATTAACGTCCCCCTGTGACTAAGGAAGAGAGATATTCATCTTACTAGGCTGTGGTGGGCCAATATAATTTCCCTGGCTGTTAGTGTAATTAACTGTGCTGGCCTGCAGAGTTCTCTGGAGGATAGTGCTGGCATAGGATGACCTTGAAGCGTGCTCTTGGTGATACTGTGCCAGAAGGCACAGTTTGTCAAAGGTTTGGGTTGGCCCTGAGTCAGGTTCCCAGGATGATACTTGTTTACGTAATTACGCTGGACACCAAAAGCGTTTGCACATAGTTTCTATTTTTCCAGGTTTGGGTGCATATTAATACAGTAACTGGCATTAGCTGTGAAGTTGCCACTTTTCGTTGGTGTCTCCAGCCTTCCTTCTTGCCCCTCTATCCAAGCTTAAGACTTTCAACTTTGTTTTTCTATAAATACAATGTCCCTTTCTTTTTCCAAAGTTTTCCTTTTACGTAATCAAAACACAAAAGCATTGATATCAACATGTGAACTTTGATCAATACACCATCATATTAAAATGTAAATCCTCTTAAGTATTTGCATTTTAAAAAATGAATAAAAATGTTTTTATTTCTCATTAAAAGATGAAAAATGGGGATTCAGGATCTGAGGAAAATTGAGGTGTGTTGCCACTAATTACTGAGATGATATGATACTTTCTTCTGATCCTCAGAGTAAATTTGCTTTATTTATGTCTAAGGCTGTACATGGGGACTGGGAAATTGAATCTGGAAAGACATTGATGAGTCTAAACATGTAATTTTCCTCTCTCCTCTCAATCATAGATTTACTGTTTCAATATGAGAATCTCACTTATCACTTTCAGTTTCCTAATGACCAATTTTAAAAATATAAAAATGCAGGTAATGATATTATAAATGCACCTGTAGGTTTCATTTGGTTTTACTTATCTTAATATTTTGCCACATTAGCTTCTGATCTTTTACTTTAAAGAAATAACATGTTACAGATGCAGATCACATATCTTTTCTTCCATCCTGAGAGGTAACTATAATATCATCCTAAAGTTTTACTACTCATAAAGTGCTTTCACTGGTAAACAATCTGTCGTTGAGTTCTTTGGTATTTTTTAAATGTTATAAATATTTTAGTGAGAATTTCCCCCACCCCATTTATATGTTGTATCCCTAAACTCTCATACCTCAGAATGTGACCGTATTTGCAGATAGGAGCTTTAAAGAGGTGATTAAGTTAAAATGAGGCTGTTAGGGTGGGCCCTAATCTAATCTGAGTGGAATCCTTATAAGGCAAAAAAAGTTTGTACATAAAAAGAGACACCAAAGATATGCACACACAGTGAAAAAGCCATGTAAAGGATACATCAAAAAGGTAGGGCTGTCTGCAGACCAAAAGAAACCAAACCTATAGACACCTTGACCTTAAACTTCGAGCATACAGCACTGCGAGAAAGTTAATTTCTGTTGTTTAAACCATCCAGTCTGCACTACTTTGTTAGGGCAGCCATGGCAGACCAATACAGCCCCCTCCAAGTCATTCAGCAACTTGTTTTCATTTTTTCTATGTTGATACATACTGTTCTAGTTCACTTATCCTAACAGTTGCACAGAATTCCATTGTATGCATATGCCACAACTGATTTATCCACCCCCTCTCTTGGACATTTAGATCAGTCAAAATTTTCCGCTAAAATAAACAATGTCAAATGGAACATGATTTACATGTTTCCTTGTGCACACTTGGGAGTATTTCTCTACCTACAAAGCTATATCTAGAAGCAAATTTTTCTGTGTTATAAGATGTAAGATATATACTAGTTTAACATCCTGTCAAATTGTCAAATTATTATCAAATGTGATTACAACCAAAAACTCTATCTTTGTATTTCATTGTTTCTGTTTTGCATTCTCATCAGTACTTGGTATTGTTAGACTTTTAAATTATTACTCTAATCTATGCAAGAGAAATGGTAGATATCTCAATATTTTACCTTGTATTTCTCTAATTACAATTAAGTGTGAGCATCTTTTCATGTTTATTAAATATTCTAGTTCCGAGGTTTCCAAAATTGCCTTATCGTATTTGCTCATTTTTCAACTGAATTTATTTATCTCTTTCTTACTGATTTATATAATTTGTTTATGTAGTCTGGCAATTGATTTTCTTAATTATAGTTATGTATAATTGCAAAAATCTTTTAAAGTATGTAGTTTCTTTTTATTAATAATTTTGTGTATGGCATTTCTAATTTGAAGGTAGTAAAATGTATCAAAAACATATTTATAGCTTGAAAATTTTGGGTCTTATTTCAAATTTTTTTTCTTATTCAGGCATTACCTCCTTTAATTGCACTTTGAAGTTGTTGCAGTTTTTACAAATTTAAGGTTTGTGGCAACCCTGCATTGAGTAACTCCACTGGGACCATTTTTCCAACAGCGTGTGCTCACTTTGTGTCTCTGCATCCCATTTTAGTATTATAATTCTCTCAATATTAAAACTTTTTCATTATTATTATATCTGTTATCATGATCAGTGATCTTTGAGGTTACTATTGTAATTGTTTTGGGATGCCACAAATGCTGCCCATATAAGACAGCAAATATAATCAATAAATGTTGTGTGTATTCTGACTTCTCTACCAACCTTCTTTTCCCTCATTTCTCTTCCTCTCCTCAGGCCTCCCCTTTCCCTGAGACACAACAATATTGAAATTAGGCCACTTAATAACCCTACATTGGCCTCTAAGTGTTCAAGTGAAAGGAAAAGTCATATGTCTCTCACTTTAAATAAAAGCTCATAATTATTAAGCGTAGTGAGGAAGACATGTTGTAAGACAAGACAGGTCAAAAGCTAGGCCTCCTGCATCCAAGAGTTAGCCAAATTGTGAATGCAGAGAAAAGATTCTTGAAGGAAATTAAAAGTGCTACTCTAGTGAACACGCAGATGATAAGAGAAAAAATTGCCGTCTTGCTGACATGCAGAAAATTTTAGCAGTCTGGAGAGATCAAACCTGCCACAGTATTCCCTTAAGCCAAAACTTAATCCAGAGCAAGGCTGTAACACTCTCCAATTCTGTGAAGGCTGAGAAAGATGAAGATGATGCAGAAGAAAAGTTTGAAGCTAACAGAGGTTGCTTAATGAGGTTTAAGGAAAGAAGCCATCTCTGTAACATAAAAGTACAAGGAGAAGCAGCAAGTGCTGATGTAAAAACTGCAGCAAGTTATTCAGAAGATGTAAGATCATTGATGAAGATGGCTATACTAAATAACATTTTCAATACAGATGAAACAGGCTTAGATTGGAAGAAGATGCTCTCAGGGACTTTTGTGGCTAGAAAGGAGAAGTCAATGCCTGGCTTCAAAGCTTCAAAGCACAGGCTGACTCTCTTGTTAGGAGCTAATGCAGCCGGTGACTTCAAGTTTAAGCCAGTGCTCATTTACCATTCTAAAAATCCTAAGGTCCTTAATAATTGTGGAAAATCTACTCTTCCTGTGCTCTAGAAATGAAGTACACAGCACATCCATTTACAGCATGGTTTATTGAGTTTCTTAAGCCCACCATTGAGACCCACCACTTAGAAAAAAAAAATTCTTTCAAAATATTACAGCGCATTGACAATGAACCTGGTCACCCAAGAGCTCTGAAGGAGATTAATGTTTTCATGCCTGCTAATAAAACATCCATTCTGCAGCCCATGGATCAGGATCAAGGAGTAATTTTGACTTTCAAGTATTATTATATAAGAAACACATTTTGTAAGCTTATATTAATAGCTCCCGTAGACAGTGATTCCTTTGATGGATCTGATACAAGTAAATTGAAAACCCTTTGGAAAGTATTTGCCATTCTAGATGCCATGCAGAACATTCATGATTCATGGGAGGAGGTCAAAATGTCAACAGTAGCAAGAATTCAAAAGAAGTTGATTCCAGCTCATGGATGACTTTGAGGAGTTCAAGACTTCGGTGAAAGAAGTTATTCAAAATGCAGTGGAAATAGCAAGAGAACTAGAATTGGAAATGGAGCCTGAAGATGTGACTGAATTGCTGTCATCTCATGATAAAACTTTAATGGATGAGGAGTTACTTCTAATGGATGAACAAAGGAAGTGACTTCTTGAGATGGAATGTACTCCCGGTGAAGATTCTGTGAACATTGTTGAGGTAACGACAAAGAATTTAGAATGTTACATAAACTTAGTTGATAAAGCAGTGGCAGAGTTTGAGAGGATTGACTCCAATTTTGAAACAAAAGTTCTTCTAAGGGATATATGTTACTAAACAGGATGGCGCACTTCAGAGAAATCTTTTGTAAAAGGAAGAGTCAGTCAATCAATGCAGCAAATTTCATTGTTATCTATTTTGAAAATTGCCACAGGGACCCTTTCTTCAGCAGTCACCACCCTGACCAGTCAGCAGCCATCAACATCATGGCAAGACCCTAACCAGCAAAAAAAGATTTTGACTCAGTGAAGGCTCAGATGATCGTTAACATTTTTAGCAATAAAGTGTTTTTTAATTAAGGTATGTACAACGTCTTTTTAGACATAATGCTATTGCACACTTAATAGACCACAGTACGGTATAAACATAACTTTTATATGCACTGGCAAACCAAAAAATTCCTGCGACATGCTTTATTGTGATATTCTCTTTATTGCAGTAGGACGGGAACCAAGCCTGCATTATCTTTGACATACACCTGTATGCAATACAGTTGACCCTTGAACAATGTGGGGGTTAGGGGAACCAATCCCAATGTAATCACTTTTGACACCCTAAAAACTTAATAGCCTACTGTTGAACAGAAACCTTACTGATAACAAATAGTTGATAAATGCATATTCCATGTTACATGTATTACATATCATATTCTTACATAAAGTAAGCTAGAGAAAAGAAAATGTTATTAATAAAATCATAAAGAAGAAGAAACATATTTACTATTCATTAAATGGAAGTGGATCATCATAAGGTCTTCTCACCTTGACATTGAGCAGGCTAAGGAGGAAGAGGAAGAGAAGGGGTTGGGTAAAAGGTCACAGTTCACTGGTGAGTTTTTTCACCTTTTCACAAATTTTATGTTAAAAAATAATCCATGTACAAGTGGATTCATACAGTTCAAACCTGCGTTAAGGGTCAACTGTAGTATTAACAACTATTATTAACACATTCGCTATGCTATACATCAGATACTCAAAACTTATTCATCTTAGAACTGAAAATTTGAACCTTTTGACCCTTTAACTAATATCTTCCCATTTCCCCCATGCCCAGCCCCTGGCAACCACCATTTTATTCTCTGCTTCTACATGTTCAACTTTGTTTTAGATTCCACATGTAAGTGTTGCCATACAATATTTGTCTTTCTGTTTCTGGGCTATTTTTACTTAGCATAATGTTCTCCAAGTTCATGAATACTGTGGCAAAGGGAAGGGTGTCCTTATGTTTTATGGGTGAATAGTGTACTGTTGTGTATATATGCTGTATTTTCTTCATCTATTCATCTGTCAACAGACATTTAGATTGTTCCCCTATCTTGGCTATTGTCAATAATGTTTCGATGAACATGGGAGTGCACACACATCTTCAAGATTGTAATTTTATTTCCTTTGGATATATACCCAGTAGTGGAACTGCTGAATCGTCTGAAGTTCTGTTTTTAATTTTTTGAGGAACCTTCATATTGTTTTCCGTAATGGCTGTACCAATTTATATTCTCAGCAACAGTATACGAGGGCTCCCTTTTCTCCACATCTTTGTAAATATTGGTTATCCCTTGTCCTAAGGCTTATTTTTATAATGCCCCTCAAAATAGTCCAATAGAATAATACCTAATGCAATTCAATAAAAGGAAATCTGTGAGGGGCTAGACAAGAAGACACAGAGTCACAACTCTGTAATAGTCTTGATTAACCCAAGGAGAAATTTAGAAGTGTTCTTCAAACTAACACCCATTAGTGAATCATAAAGTCAGTTTAGTGAGTTATGGCCAGTATTTTAAAAAAGAAAGAAAGAAAGAAAAGAGAATGGAATAGCATATCAGCTTTCATGGAATTTAGTAAGGGTATTTTCATGAAATATGTGTGTGCGTACGTGAACATACACATGGTCATAATGTAAGTTCTTTTATATTGTGAGTTGTAAAAACTTTTGAAAGTCACTGAATTTAGAGAGGGAAAAATGGATTGTATATTTTTCCAGGCATTGATATATAGAAAGGAGTAGAAAGTTTGAGGTTATATTATGTCAATAATAGTTGACATTTATAAATATATGTTATCTTAATCAGACCTATGTTATGCACTTTACATGAAAGACATAATTTAACTTTCACAACAATATCAGAAGGTGGGAGCTATTAAAGGTAACAAGTTTTTTACAGTGAGAAAACTAAGAGAAACTCAGTAACTTGTCAAAGATGTCAAAGTTTGCACTAGGAAGAGGAAAAATTCAAGCCCACTTCTGAATCTGTGCCTTGAACCATTATGATATAAAGTTTTTAGGGCAAACATATTCTGTATAGTGGGTTATAGGCCAGTTTATAAGTTTTAACTGCTGCTTAGACTAGTGCAGTTCAATGCCTTTGCTGATTTTTGCCTTGGAATTTTTCAGATCACCCCTTCTCACATACAGTTCATAACATTCATGTTTGAACTACTAGACTAGAAGACTCTTTCCCCAAGCCTCTTGCTGTCCTCTGATCTAGCCCAAGTATAATAACAGAGTATCTTCCTCTAGAGTCATTGCAATGTTGTCACTCTCTAGTAATAGCATTAAATGTCTTAATTGTCTATTTTATCAAATCAAAATGCCATGGGAAAGTTGCTTAATTTCCGTGAATGCAGTTTGCTCCTCTATGAATAACAACAATATGATCTCACAGTGTTGAAAGGGTCAAAGAGATAATATACGTAAAACGATTTATATAATACATTGACTGAGAAATGGCATGGATCCAGTAAATGGAAACTATTTTTATTAATAGAATAGGATAGAATGTGTATTTAACAATAATTTATTCAACAAGTATTTAGAGCACCTATTCTTAGTGATTTATTGGCCTAATTAAGCTTCAAGGCAGACCCTCTACTAATTTTTCTTTCTTCTTATGTCTTTTAGTTTTCATCTCCCATCTATCAGCTGCCATCCAAATCTGAATTTATCATCCTTGACCTTGACCTTTGACATTTCTCTAGTCCGACATGTTGTCTTTACTGTGGTCTATGGTTCTTTTTGTTCAAAACTCAGCCAAGAACTCACAGCCTTCACAGAACCTTCCTGTTAGTGACAATTTCTTCAGTAATTGAGCAACTACATAGCATATTTTGGTGTGTGGTTGTTAGCTCTAATTACGTCTGCATATCCTGAAAGCCAAGGAAATACTCTATGCGGTGTGTGGTTTCACTTGAGTTTCTCCAGCTTTCCCATTAGACTTGAAGTTCCTAGAGAAGGATCATGTATGTTAGTTAGTTTTATCACTTTTGGGGCTCTATACAATTTTCCAAAGAACAGAGCTGTGTCTCATAATTCTAAAGCCCTTTGGTGTTTTTGTAATGCTCCATCTTGAGAAGGATATATATGATATTTCAAAAACCCATCTTTCTTATTGACCATCAACAAAGACATTGATTTCATTTTTAGATGGCATATTCTTTTACTCTTCCTTGAACCTCTTTACCGCTTTATACCATTCTAAAAATCATGTTTATGTCCTCTCCTCCAACAAGAGAATGACATATAAAATGACATGGCATTTTTATTGATTATATTGATATATGGTATAATTTTCATTGTTAGGCATTTTGTGATTATTTTAAGAAGCTGTACGAAAAGATTGCGTGGGCAGCCTGAGTCTCAAGGGGCTTTAGTAATAATATCTTGGCTCAGAAAGAATATGTTTATTGACTGTTTCTCTAAGCAATGGAAGTCTTTATTGAACAGTGAATACTTTCAATGTTGCATTTTGTATTTGTAGGATTAAAAAGGTTATATGCAAAATAAATCTGGCAATATCAGCTTGGCTCAGTCCCATTCCATAAACCTTAGCTCATGTAAAGCTACAAGATTGATTTCTCAATATTCAATTTCTTAGTGGAGCAAGTAGTCAAGACATGCATTAGACTCTGCTCTTAAAAAAAAGGCATTAGCATTTGCTCCTTCACGCATAATGATATTGGCTGTATCTTCAATTTGCTTTGGATTTTCCCCATCTTTTCCATGTCCCACATTCCCTCCAAAGTCAATGAGAGTTTAGTGCATGCAACAGTCACAGAGGTATAGAATAGAACATGAATCTATTTAATTAAAAAAAGAAGAAAAAAACAGTCCCAGTACTTTATAAACTATGAGGCTTACTTCTACCACCTTCTCTCAGGTAACAGTCCCATGAGATCAGTGGAAAGTTGGCTTAATAGGAGAGATTCAATTCAACAAACATGTAGAAATAACTTTACCTGTAATCCTCATGCTAACATGGAAATCTGGCTACTTCTGATTTGGATGAAAGGATGAAGGCATATACCAACAATGCACAACAGGTGAAGGGAAGAAACAGAGTACTATTTTCAGAGTTTTTTCTCTATGTTTTGTACTTTGGGTTATAGAATGCCCAGGGATGTGTCTTCTTTCTCAGAGCAATATAAGATGAGAAATAAATGCATTGAAACGCAATTTGCTCAAGGCAAAGTGTTCTGTTAGAACACATTATTCCAGCATTATCATTTATATGTAGCTTATACGTAATATCTCAGACTATTTTAGGTGCAGATTATTCATACACTAAAGTTCAAAAGCAATAATTGTTTTCTGTTAAAGACTAAGAAACTGTATAGCATCCACTGATGACTTTACTATAATACTTTTTCATATTTGTTGCTATGCATATATAGATTCTTTAGCTTAACAGTTAGAGAACACCCCAGGCAGGAAGGAACCAGCGATCACAGCTGTCTTGTCTCTCCCCCAGGGGTTTCACCTCTCTGTCTGTTTCAGCCTCAGCCTCATCAGCTGCCAGGGAAGGAGAAGGGGAGGGCATGTTATCCAGCTGAGATGGCAGCTGCCACCACCCCGCCTGTGCCCTCCAGCTTTCTAATCACAAGGTGGAAAATTTTCAAGGGGAAGTTTATTAGAAAAGTAGAAGGAAAACAAAACAAAGCCTCAAGTGAAAGAAATAAACATAAAGAAACAGACCCATTTCTAGAGAATAGCTCTTTTACATCTTGACGTCCACCCCCAGGCTGGCTGGCAGTGACCTGGGAACAAGAAGCCAAACTTCTGTCTACACTGGAACTTCTACCTGACCAAGCTACCTCGACTTTAGCACAAAGTACTTTTATCTTGGCCTCAATGTTAGAACTGAAATGATTCTCAGGAACCGTGGAGATTTTGAATATTCTCCATTACCTCACAAAATTAATTCTATTCTTCCACTTGTTTTCATTTTCTGTTTTCACTTCCAGCAGCTCCTGTGGGTCCTTGTTTGGGAAGAGAAGGGAACAGCCCTTTCTGACCCACAGTGCTTTCTCTCTAGCCCTCAGAACACATGGACTTCACTATGATACCAACATTTATTTTGCTACGTAATCTCAAAGTAACTAAAACTCCTGCTTTGCTTTTCATCCATTTAAGAATTTTTGTCTAGCTCTTCTGAAGCAAATTCATAATCCAGTAAGTAAACTGGGTTTAAGTCATAGCTTAAGTTTGCTTTCCTTACCTGGACTTGCTAGCAGTCACCTGGTCTTGTTAATTAAGAATCACATTCCCAGTCGCTGTAGCATAATAGTGTACACCTTACGGTATTTGTGACGCTCCACAACATGAGACAAATTACCTTTTCAGTCTCATTTCCCAAGTTTCCTTCATCCATCAGACACCTTTCACACCTTTCACATTTTCAGTCACACTTACCATTCCTTGTCCACACTGTGAACTATGGTCCCATTATTCTTTCTAACAGAAATGCCATCCCTATCGTCAGCATACACAAATCCTATCCCCAGTGAAAGTAAACTCTTTTATCTTCAGGCAGTGAAGATAGGGGTCCTATCTTATTCTTCTTTGTATTGTGCATTCTAAGCACAGAATATGCATGTTGTAGGTTATCAAAACAAGCATCAAACAATGCATGAATAAACAAATTAATACCAACGTTCTGTTGGATCCTTAACTGCTCTGTGAAAATGTCACTTTTGTCTCTTGATCTTTTCTCAGGTTGTTATTTCATCCCATAAATGTGACCTCCTTCTTTTTTTGTCAACATTTAGGGCTACCTCAACTTTATAAAGCTTTCTCTTACTATGCTTTATCATATTCTGTTCCTCATTTCTCATGACTAACTGAGCCATCCCACACTGTCTGGCCCTTGACTATGCACTGCTTTTTGTTGTTGTTGTTTTTAATTGTTTCAAAGTACGTTAATCTCATCTGCCCAAATTGAACAACTCTATACCTTTCTCAAGGGCAAAGACTGGGTCTTCACTATACCACACAAATCTACCACAGTGCTAGGTTTACGAAGGGAAACAGTTGTTGCGATGACCTTCCAGCCGAATGAAGTCAAGCTTCACAACTTTTAAAAATAGAATCTTGACCTTGCCAAAGGAGGGTGTGGTAGCCAAAGCATATGGATCCTTCTTTCCTCAGCAACAGAAGACAGCAGTACTCCAGGCTGTACGGACAATGTGTCTTTGAAGTGACTGCTGTTTGGCTCCTTTCGGAACTCCAGTCCAGTGATACATTCACAGAAGACAGTCTAAGGCAACCATTCCCGGCATTGGACTTTATACCAGCTACATCAGAATATACAGAGAACTTGTTAAAATACGGATTCCAAGCTTATGCTGGCTGATGAGAAAGTTTCTGACCTTGACATCTGTTTCACCTAACCAGACTTTCTTAAATCATCCCATAAATGCACTGCCCGGGTTTTTCGCTGAGTGCGCAGTGGCAGCATTTTGTGGTGGTCAGGAGTGTTGCTTCCGCAGTCATCCTGTCGGTTCGGGCCCCATCTCCTTCACCTAATAGCTGTGTATACTTGGTCAAGTCACCTGACTTTTAAGCCTCAGTTTTCTCATTTGCAAAAAGGGTTATTAAGGACCTGTCTCTTAAGGTTGCTGTGCAGATACAATCTAGCAAACACACTTAACCCTGCCTGGCTCATAGAATTAAATAAATAATAGCTATTTTTACTACCTAAAATAGCTCATTTGAGGAAGTACAAATAGCTAATATTTATTTTATATGAATTGTGCTTCTGCATAACCTGTAGAATGGTTATAGAAATTACTACATGGTAATATTTCAAAGATAAGGAAAAACTTGCTAAAATTTTAGAAAATTTTAAATTTCCATCTCTAGAAAGTCCAGTAGATTATGGAAATTTTAATTGATTATGAAAAATAGAGTATGTTATGTTTTATCAAATAATAAGAATTATATAACAATTTTTTTTCCTTTTTCTATGCTTGTCTGAAAGTTCAGAATTAAATTCAATAATTACTTTATCCACATTAACTAGTTGAGAATTAACTTCTCATTTACCTACATGGGTTTATGGTCTTATTACTTTTAATATATAATCTTATTCTCATTGGTGTCAACTTTTTTTTTTGCTTTTTAAAAAATCGTATATTTTTAATTGACAAATAATAATTGTACATATTTATGGGGTACATAGTGATGTTTCAACACACATAATATATAATGATCAGGTCAGGGTAATTAGTATATACATCATCTCAAATGTAAACTTTTTTTTTTTTAAAAGAAACAGGCTACTTAAAAAAGTAAATAGGTGTTAAGTTGAATCTCCTCAGCTTGTAAGAAGTTAGCAATTTAATAGTTTTTTTCATTTAAAAAATTTCATGTTCACCTGCAGTTCTATGCATTAATAATTTTTAAATTTTATTTTTGAAAATATAATACATTCTGGTGGTTAAATGTATAATACAATAAAATAACTTCCTCTACATCTCTGCCTGCATCTGCCCAGCTTCCTTTACTCAATCATAAATAATGATTTTTTATTCATTTGTATGTATATGTATACTTTTAAACTCTCTTGATACATATAAAAACAAACATGAATACATATCATTTGACACATTTTACATAAAAAGTAGAATATTCTGCATATGATTTGCATCTCACTTTTTTTAATTTAAAAGATTTTCTAGAGATCTCTTATCAGTGCATGCAAAGCTATTGCATTCATTTTTACAGTCACATATTATTTTACAATATGGATTTCCATATGTCCATTTAGGTTGTTTACAGTCTTTTGTTACTATAAACAATGTTGCAGTGAATAACCAGATACTTATGTCTTTTCATATATGCATGTAAGATAAATCCTCTGAATTAAGATTGATGCATCAAAGAGTATTCATTTGCAATTTTAATAGGTATTATCAAATAGTCCTCAACAGGAATGCATAAAAAATATATGAGAATGTCTATTTCTACAAATTCACTAAGATACTGTTAAAGTTATATTTTTGTATTTTGCCAATTTGATAGGCTTAAGGAAAGTGAGGTTTGGCCTCTTGGTACATATTTAAATGTGATTTATATTTCCTTTATTATTAACTGTCTGTATATGTGGCCTTTGTCAATTTTTCTTTTGGGTTGTGAGCCTTTTTCTTATCAATGTCTTGGAGTCCTTTATTTGTTAGAATGATTAGCTTTTTATGATGAGTTACATGTATTTCTTCCTCTTCTCAGTTTGTCACTTTTATTTTGCAAAGTTTTTATTTTAAAAAGTTGCAAAAGTATTTTTGTTATTGGAGACCATTCACTTAGGAATTGACCGAATGAATTTAGCTGAAGGCAGTATATTCTGGAGCAGCAGGTTTTTATCTAAGTTCCAGGAAGCCTCAGGCTTCCACAAGGCATGTCTATGGAGTTTAATGAAATACAATGCGATCTCGGTTTAAATGTTAAAAATGCATGTGTTCCATCTCCATCAGGCCATGCCACCAAGCTGTACCCAAGGGTAGAATGTCAAGACATAAACACATGTAGAAATGTATACAACTTAAAAAACTACCGGTTTAGTGAATGAAGTCGTGAACTATGGGAGAAAGGATTTTACATTTGTTTCATTTCAAATGTTCTACTTTTGTGTCTGATTATTACTCTAGACAAGTAGAGAACAGTACGTTCCCTTTTTTTAAGCATTTGAGCTTTTTTTTTCTCCAAAGAGAACTTTATGAGTTCTGAAGTCCTGAAGTGGAGCTTCTGTGGTTGAGAGCAGGATGTAGGGAATGGTATGCCCTAAAGTCTCCGCTTTCTCTTTAACCCGACTCTTTCTCTTTCTCACTTTGAATACCTAGCAGCTCCTGATGCACTCAGGAAGATCTCAGGACTCCTCTGATACAGTTTAGAAATCTTCACTCCCGTCTACCTTGTTATTCTAAGAAGGATGTAATGCCAACTCTTTCTATCAGCAACTTCGTGTATCTCCCAATCTGTCTACTGTTGCTCAGTGGAATTTCTTCCTTAAAGTAAAATTTGAATCAAACATTCTGTGTAATTAGCTTCTTAATCTATTTTTATTAGAAATATAAATAATGTTTCTGTATGATCAGATTCATAAAATTTCTAGTGGTTTTGTGGGGGGAGACTCTTCAAGACCACCATACAGAGCTCCTAGCAACGGAGAAATCGCTTCTTCAGTGTCTTTGGCCTGCCAGCATGTGGTCTAATCACACAACTGCTTCCAATTTGCTCCAAGTCTTACCGTTGGGAAGTTTCGTCTTACATTGAAACTTCTTGTGCCTTCCGCCCACTGATCCAACCTTGGTTCTCCAGAACTACACAGAACAAGATTCACTTTTCTTCAACAAGGACAAACATTTAAAAACTGTTATCATATCCCCTCTTTATTCCATTCTCCGATTTTTGTTCTTTCAAGTAAACTTTCGTTGTTCCTTTCACCATATCTCAGATTGGGAAGACAGTAATAAAATCCTGATTGCTGTCCTCTAGTATGTCATTCCCTCCTTTAAAAAGTGCCAGTGCCAAAGGAACACAATACTGCATGTGAGGACTGGCCAGTGCAGAGAATGTGAGGCTGGGTGAGCCATATGATCTAAATTGTATTTTTTCTGTCCTTTTCCTATTTTGCTTTTTGTGAGTCTTTAATTTGCCTTGAAATCTGAATTATCCAAATTTGTCATGGAGAAATGTGTGAAGTTTAGTCTATATAGACTTAGGGCAACCCAGCCTTTGAAGCTAGAAGAGTATCTAGCGATCATTTAGTTCTAACTGGTTCATTTCACAGATGGAGGAAGAGTTTAACAGGATGTGCAGAGTGGGGGAGCTTTCTGAAAAGTTCGCATCTTCCTTAAGGACTGCACACAATGAAATATTCAGAAGTCCTGCAGCCATGTATCTTTTAATACTA